>BGPR01002911.1:0-33359 GCA_013235015.1 Araneus ventricosus
AAAAAAAATCCCAAACAAACAAAAACAAAAGTTTCTGTTTACATCTTAAAAGGCGGTTCTATTATTAGAAAACCATTCTTTAAGCGACAGAAATAAACTGTCTGGAACGCGTGTAAATGTTTCGTCTCTACTTTTTTTTCTGACAGTCGAGTTTTCAAAGCTTTTAAAAAGAAAATGGCGCCACTACTCCTTCACTAGAATTAAAAAATGTTGCCATAGCAAGCATTTCAGCCATCCAATTTGCTAACAGTCTACGAAATAGTACACATCCAACCTATGATCTTTTTGAAACTGGCAAATGAGATGAAATTCCTCGGTTCTATTTTATTTGAGAAGAAACACCATCCAATCAGACTTGGCAATGCAATTCTCGCGAGTGTCATTATTTACGAGCAACAGAAGCGGCATATATGTATTATTCTGAAACTTGCCGGCAGCTTTATATCTTTCCCAAAGTTTCTCGTTACCTCAACTGATACGCCAACTGACACGAATGACGAAAAAATATTGATTTTTTATGATGCTATATTTATACAATCCTAAAACACGTCATTTTGCCTTTTTCTTATCATCTCTATAGATTTCTTCATACAAAGATAAAGCACTGTAATAGTAAAAAAGTCGACTTTGAGAATTTTATGAATTTCGGAGTTTTAAACCTTTCTATTTTTTTAAACTGTATCTGTGATCTCAATCATGACTCAACAATACAACGAGCTAGATGGATGAAAATTGGTATATAATTGTCTCGGAAGGTGATGACACATACTATTCCAAAGGAGACGTTGGACACTTCGATAAAAACAAAGATGGCTTTATTCACGCATTAAGTCTACGGCCACACGAGGCGGTAATTCGCTGTTTTCTCGCGGCGACCGTTTCCCTCAGCGGCCTTACCAAACCATGGCCGGCCACACGTGCGGTTTTTCAGACGCCAGCTCAGTCTGCTTTCTAGTGCAACAGAGTGGCGAATTCAAACAGTTGTTTGAGTGAAACTTTTGATGCATTGAATATATATTACATTTTTTAAAAAAATTATTATTGTAATATTATTATGCATTGTCTTAGTTTTGACTTTTTTTTCTTTTCTAAATTTTCTGTATGTTGTTATGTATATGGTTTGTTCTTGATTTCTGTCACTGTGTTTTTTTATGTTTTGTGACTCTTTCCTGCCGGCTTTCATGCTTCGTGCACCATTTTGAGTAGGAACATGAAGCCTATGATGGCTAAATAAATAAATACTTTAAAAATATTACAGAGTCTTTTTAATCCCTTTGAAGCTTTGAGATATGAAACTATCAGCTTAGTTTGCTGAAAGATCTCAACCAGCGGACGATTTTTGCAGAAAGATTTATTCAACCAGTTTGCATATTTAAAAGATTATTTAGAGAAAAATAATACCAAGCAAAACTGCGAAGCAACCATGAAATTGAATGTGGAAGAGAAATTGCTGAAGTTTTTTGCAGATAGTTCAGAGTATATTGATCAGAAGTTACGTCTAATAAAGCTATGCGAATACGTATTTGCCATTCCAGACCACAATGCAAATGTGGAGAGAATATTTTATCTCATGTCAACTCAATGGCCGGACGAAAGGAACAGGTTGTCAGTGGAGACAACTGGAGCAATTTTGATTTGTCATTAAAATTTTAAAATGTCTTGGGCCCAATTTTATAATTATGTGAAAGAAGAAAATGATATAATAAGAAAGTAAAATCACTTTTAAAATATGACTGGGATATAGAATTAGTCTTGCATATTTTGTATTATTCGCGCGCGACGTGTTCATTTTTATTAGAATGCTTAAACTTTATTGATTTTTTTCTTCAGAGTAAAATAAACCACTACCCACCCACTTTTTTCATGTTTTATTTATTTATTACTCAAACGTCCCGTATCATTACTGGGCAAATATGGCAATCCTTATAACTTAACTGTTCTTCGAAAGGAGTTGGGAGAATAGCAAAGGCCATGCTTTCGTAGCGCGCTCTTTTTAAAAAGATATAAAACAAAATTATTCTCTAGTGTATCTCTGACATACACGCGCCTGTTGGAAGGTTAATTTTGCATCCAAGATACGTCCCTACTAGCTATACCCCAGTTACGCCATTGGTTCACCATGAATCCATTTTCGATAAATAAAAATGCAGTTAATACGTTAAGTGCCTTGTTAGTTGTTCGCCGACGACGTCGTAGACGCCAAAGAAAATACTGGGTACATCCTATTGTAAGTGAAAGAACAATAAAGGGAAAATTTACACTTCTACACAGCCAACTGAAAGAATACCCCGACAAGTTTTTTGAGTATTATAGAATGTCCATAGCTTCATTTGAAACACTACTATCTAAAGTTGAAGATTCAATTAGAAAAAGTGATGTTGTAATGCGGAACTGTATAAGTGCAGAAGAAAAGCTAGCAGTAACTTTGAGGTGAGTGCTAATTTTTTACAACACAATATTTTTACAATTCAGTTTATTTTTCATTAAATTACAATTATTATATTATTAAAGTTGCAATTCTTATATTATTAAAATTAGATTTATTATTTATTAAAAATACAATTATTTGAATTAAAATTATATTTAGAGAATTTTAAAGATTTAACACAGAATTAGTTACAGCCATCCAAGCATCTTTTTTGAGTTCACGGATTTTGAAATCATTATGCCTTGAATCGTAAAGATATGGATATTTTTCAACTTCAAGAATCATCAGCTCACTATCCAAGCAGTATTCCATGATATAATTATCTTAAATACCAAAAAACTGAAGAACAAAACACACGAAAATATCAACGGACACCACGATAAACAGCAAAGCGATTATTTTCCCGCGCGAAAAAAATGCACCCGAGTGCATCGCTTCGCGGCAGTCGCGAGAAAGCGCCGATAAAATTCCCCCAAAGCGGCGAAAACGGCGTCGTGTGGCCACCCTTGCTTCTTCAGCATATAGTCTATAATTCGGATGCCGTTGACCTTCAAGTCGCGACTGCTAGAACTCGCTCGTGTGGCCGTAGACTAAATGTAGCATCCACACGCATTCGCTCAGCCCTGGTGCCAGGTTAAGTATACATCTCTCCAATATCTGGCGAGTGCTGTGGAACACCCACTTCAAAATACTGATGTCTCGTCCATAGCAGGAGAGCTATCTTTAATAACAAACGTTCTCCACAATGATCCTTACATCACAATTGTAAATCGACATCAAAATTTAGACCAAATCAATGTACGAATAGATTCACTCGATTTTCTTCAAAATGCCCTAAAATTACACGAAAATGGACAAGATTTGAATCAGCACTTTGAAGAAATGAACAAGCGCCAAAAAATCGAAACGCATACAACGTGTACAAAACGTGTTATCATATAGACGCACATTGTTAGCTGTAAAAAGGGAAAGAAAACCTCTAAGTAAACCACTGATGTGAAGTATCTCATGTAAAATTTGGTTGAAACAAACAATAAATAAGAAAAATATGAATTTTTAAAGTTTTTAAATAAAAATTTCGACGATTCCCAACCATGACCATTTTGGGAATGTTGCGCGCGAAGTTTCGCGTATAATCGGCAAACGTCAATTCGCAGGAAGAAAATGCTAAATAAGTGGCTGGACTTTTTATAACTTTGAAACGAAGAATACCTGAAATTAAGAGCGAGATTGATGATTTGCTATTTTAAAGAGGCTTGCGAAGCTAATTGGAAAAAGGCGATTAAGGTAAGAAAGTGAAAGAAGAAAGTAAGTTTACTTTGAAAGGTGTGGATGAAAAGAATTTGTTGCATATACAATGCATACGTATGTATTTAATTATTGCATTTATTTACTTGCTCATTACCATTCTTTCAAGTCATATATTAAACTCATTTATTTTTATGACAGTTATTGTGGCTATAATTTTAAAAGAATCAATTTATAGAAATAAACTACACAAATAGCCAGGATGCCCAACCGGCCCACATTGAATAGATAATTTTTCGAATTTTAGACATGCCTGAAAAGCGCTTTCTTTCGATTAAAGTTTCCGAAACGGGGCTTTAATTTCTTCCGTTGATAACGGAAGGAATAAACATGATATAATAAAAAAGAGATTTTTTTTAGAGAATTTTATTTATGCCACTCGTGAACATTTTATTGCAAATCATATAGACACAAACATTTCTTGCCGCAGGCTTATGTAACATTCTTGTACGGGATGTGTTCAAAAAAAATCCAGAAAAGAAAATTCACGATTTTTTTCCTAAGGAATATATCACGGAGAATCAAGACATAAATAATTTTTCATGAAAATATAAATCCAAATTAGAAATTTTCAAGTAGAATGCAAGAAGTTTGCATAATACTTCCTAATCACTTAACCGACCAGACAATACTGATGTTACATTAACTACATTCAAAGAAAAAATTACATGCAAAAAAATGAATTCATTGTATTTTAGTTCTCTTTTGTGAAGTTGTTGGATGTACTATAAACAGCTCCTTCTAATTAAAGTTCTTGCCACGGCTAAATTAAATGATAGGTAGATTTGTTTGTGGTATCTATTTTGTGGCAAATAGTTGAATGAAATGATATATACATTTAACAAACTATAAAAGATCAAGAATCTAGAAGAAACTATCAGAATAGAACTTACAAACTACATATAATATAGGTTATAAAATAAACTTTAAAGACATTATAATATAAACTATAAAGTCAACAGCAGATAAATAAATAATAGTAAATGAATTTGGCCTAAAAATAGATCTCAATTCAATACAAACAAAGAATTTGGTGAATAAAGAACAATGATCTAAAAGACAAAATATTTTTTTTAAAAAATAAGATACTGCTAGTTTAAAAAAATTCGGTAAAATATTCAAAGTAGAAATGAATTGTTATTCCTTATAAAATATCATTAATCATCAAAAAGTCGTATACATTTCAATCCACAGAAAAGTTTATACTTCAAGACAATCGGTGTTTAAATGTTTAAGGACATTAAGAAAAGAAGGTAAACTGAGAGGTGTTTATTTATTTATCTAAGTTAAAGAAAACATATTTGTTTTGCAGAGGGCAAATTTACATTTTACATTACAAATTTACATAATCATAGCCACCAGCATCTGTCCAAAGAAAATCGATTCTCTTCTATTTCATGCCAAAAATAAAGTTTCGTACTGGCTTCTGCTTTTCAATATAATTTAACTTTGATGGACAGAAACCCTTCGCCTTTTCATTCGTCTTTCTAATTAAAATTCGCATTCTTGCATTATTTAACAGATATACAGATTTATCTTTTGTAATGAAAGACAAATAAAGCCAAAATTTCTTAGACTCAATATCATAACAATTATGTAACAATAATTAAGAGTTTTATGTGACAGCCTTATTTATAATCATCCCATCAAGTGCATCATTACTTGAGTCATATGTTTGTTTATCGATATGAACACGAAGAGAAAAAGGTTCCACCTATGTTTAGATGGCTCAATGTTTTTCGATAGCAGAAGCCTAATGAAAGCAAAAGGGTGTTCTTTGCAACAGAAAGATAAAGGGCAAACCTATCGTACGAATATGGCTGATACCATGTACGTGTTGACTCCAGGTCAATGATTGGCAAGCTTTTCTCTTTCTCATGCTCCTTTGTATATAAATGTACTGTTGTTTCACGTAAGCATATAAGCAAATGTTTTGGCTCAATGTACTGAATATAACCTATATTTTAGTATTTTATACTGGGATATTTATTTCGGGTATTAAATACAGTCCTTCACACCCTAACACACCAAGCATTACAGGTTGGTCATAAATTATTGAACCCATTTCAAAAACTAATCATCTTAAAACTGCGCTTTTTTTTAAATGAGCAAATACAAAAGTTTTTTTCAGATAGGTGGCGTACCATTACGGCGTTCTAAATTTGCTACAGCGAGAGATTTCCATACGCAATGGCTACCAATCAGCAGAAGCCAATGCGAGTTTTCTGGCTTCCTTTTTTTAGTTTCTCTTGAATATCTCGAAAACTATTCAGTTTTTGAAATTTATATGATTTAAAAAATCCCTAAAAATACATACTTTTATTTTTCTTCTAGCTTTAATAGTTTCACAGATAATGGCTCTCGAAAATGGGAGATTTTCAATAATTTACGACCACCTAGACCATCGTAACGGCGCGTTACCTATCTGAAAAAAATAAATGTGCTTTCATTTAAAAAACCGTAATTGTAACATTATTAGTTTTTTTATTTATTAATTTTTGAAATGGGTCCAATAATTTATGACCACCCTGTATATCAAAACCGTGCAAAGCGAAACTAGCACGCTTAGTGCAGTCAAACAGTTAGAAGGAAAAGTCGTGCTATATGAAAAATTTAAAAGCATGTTTAGTCGCGCTATATGAAAACCATGGTTTCGTAATGCAGTGCTGTTAAAGGATTGATTGCAAACAAATAGGCCTTGAAAAATTCTGTCAACTAAGTAAAAATAATATTAAAAAAATTGGCAACCTGAATCATCATGTATTACATCCAAAATGCTTGATGACATTCCTTTATCTGTAAAAATATTTCAAATAGGAATCAAGTAAAGAACTTATCATTAATTTGGAATCAAATAGCATATTTTAAGAATAATTTTAATGAGTTTTTAAAAAATTCAAAAATAAGTTACATCAGTTCCATTCTATTATTAAAATTTGAAACAAAATTCCAAATAGATCATTTTGAAAGTTCAAACAGAATGCGAAAAAAATGAAAAATCAAACATGAAGCAAGAAAATACTATTTTTAATATAATTAAAGACTTATTTATATAATTTATATTGCAACAAATATCCATAAAACTTATCATCAAGAAACAAATTTCCTAAAGCTCCTCATTGTAAATAAAAAGGTAAAGAATTAAGAAACAATGAAATAGTTAATTATTAAAGAAGTTCCAAAAAATACAGGATCACATGGCAAAATCAAGATAAAAATCAAAATTCAAGATTGTTCCGTGTATTCCGAAATGTGTGGTCTCATTATTGGCGCAAAATAGCTATCTAAAACAGAAATTTAAAAAAATACTTATAATAATAATCAATATTATGCATTATATAATAATAATAAAAATATAATTATATTATAATTATGATTAATATTTTATAAATTAAATAAAGGTGTTCATAGTATTTTTAAAATTCTAAATGAAGTTTAACTAAGGAAGTTAATGCATAAAAATATCAAAATCCAAAAAAAAATCGTCATTAGAAGCAATTTACTAAATAAATGAAGGGGGAAAATGAGTTTCTTTCTTCCTTCATTCCACTTAACACAGAATATATTTGAAAAAATCCATTGATACATTACAAAAACTGGGTTACAGCAATGGAATATTCTTAAAATGTTGAAACCTACACTATATCCGCTATTTTAAAGCACATCTAAACATTACTACGATTTTTTCTATGTATTTTTGTCAAAACTTTATTAGTTTTTATTTATTAATTTAATTTATTTTGTTCTGTTTTGTATCAAACTAGAATTTCGGTGTTGCATCCTCCTCGGTTGAGTGAATAGCAAAAAGTGCGATATAAACAAGAAGTGGCGCCAACTGTTAAATTTAAAGAACGGTAGTAAAAAGAAATTTTGGAAGGAAACCAAAGCACATTAGGAGGTTACTTGTCAGTTCTCGTGGCACCACGTTTTACCTTTCATCTTTAATACCGATGGAAAAAGCATCAATGCGTTGGTAACAACGAAGTTAAATACAATTGGATCGGGTTAAACAAAGACTCAGATTCATGTGTGAAAAGCCAGGCATGTTTGAGATGATGAATAGACCTTAGGTTTCGTTTAGCGATATTAAAGTCTCGTTTTGAAGCAACACGAGAGCTATTTTGGGACGAACTTCGTAATTTTAAACAGCGGTTAGATGACTTGGACTACACCTGAACCACCTTATCTAGCTCGTTTCGTTTTTCAATAATCACATTCTATACATACGAATAGACAGACTAATAGACAGTCAACCAGAAGATGTATTTATTCTAAAATATGATACAGATCTATGGTCTTGGTGATAAAACAACATGCCACATTCCATCTATATAGATCGTTGACCTTTTGAGTCATCGTGTTCATATGTAGAGAAAGGGACATGTAATCAGACATCGCTTTGGTGGATTTCGTCCAAAATATCAAACAAAACTAAAATTTTGGTGTTGCACATACCAAATTTCATTAGTCTCGCTCATTCCTTTTTCCTACTTACCGTGTTTACATTCAAACAGACAGGCATAATTCCAAAAATGTTTTTCGGACTCAAGAGGATTCGTGGAGATTCATCAAAATCTCGGAGTAGAATTTTTAGACGATAACTGTATTTTCACTTTTTTATATGTTTTGGATGCGAGAAAGTAAAAAAAGGATGTAGTATATAGATAGGGTTGCCATATTTGCCAGGCACTGACAAGGGACATTTAAGTGCTAAATAAATAAAACATGAAAAAGTGAGTAAGTAATGGTTCATTTTACTCTGATAAAAAATCAATAAAGTTTAAGTAATCTAATAAAATGAACGCGTAGATTAATAAAAAAAAGCAAGGCTAATCCTTATTAGCTCAATCATATTTTAAACTTTATTTTGCATTCTTAATTATATCATTTTCTCCTTTCACATAATTATAAAATTGTGCGCACAAGTCATTTTAATATTCTAATATCTACAAATATTTTAATTAATAATTTAATAATGCTTCAATTGTCTCCACTGATAAACTATATCTTTCATCCGACCATTAAGTTGACAGTACGAAAAATATTTTCTCGACATTTGCATTGTGGGCTAGAATGGAAAATACGTTTTCGCATAGCTTTATTAGGCATCATTTCCTATCAATATATTTTGTATCTACAGAGTTTAGGAAGAAAACGGGACAAAAACGGGGCAAATAGCAATACGGGACTGAGTACTGAAATAAGGTGACAATCCCGTATATAAGGGACGTATGGCAACCCTATACATTGATAGTCCTCCTTTCACCTTCTTTATACTCACTCCCACATAAGGATGACATTTATATCGCATGGTCAAATATGACAGTGCCTACGTGAAATATAACTAAAAGTTCAGTATTGGCATGAATGAAGATCGTCTAAAATCAGACAAAATTATATTATCTGGAACCATTTACACTATTATATTTAGATTTCGTAATTTCCATGCTTTGAGACGATTACTTCGGAACATATTAACGATGGAAAACGATTTTAACGCCATCCTAAAATTCAAAATGATTGTTGACTGATGCCAATTTATCTGCCGTAATATTTTTCTTTGATTTCCACAATTCCTCAAAAATTTATTTTTAACTACGATTTGCAGCTATACTTCTTACTGCTGTAATGAAATTCAGTCAGTCCAGTTTCAACGTATGCATAGTAAAATTTTAAAATAATTATAAATTAAAAAACAGATATACACTATATAAACATTAGACTACTTATATGGTGTATATCAGTCAAAAGATTTGGTTCTTTTAAACAGCCCTCAACACATTGTAATATTTTATTTAGTTAAACAATTATATGCTTTGAGCATGAAATTCAAATGACACAAGTTCCTGTTATCCTTCAACAATAACTAGAAAATCAATTACGGAACTTCGTTTCCTGTCACCAGTGTGCTAATGTTCACATCCTTGAAATAGTCAATAGCAAAATTTGAACATGAGGTGTTTTGTCGCAAGCGATCAAGTATTCCAAGAAATCTAAGCAAGCCCACAGAACTTGAAGAAACAACCGTTTTCCGGTTAAAAAGAAATTCCAGCAAAAGGATTCCATTGAATTAGACAAGACTGATTAGACTGAAATTAGACAAGGAATAATCGCAGATAGATCATTATGGTGTAGCCTTTCTGCTAACAAAGTTGTACAAGAGACTCCAACAAGTTCAAATAGACGACTCTCCTCCAAACATGCATCAAACTATTATATATGTTACATGATCAAATTTTGTTTCTCCCTTTGCGTTTTTTTAGGAATTCAATCATAATATTCGATCAATACTGTACAAAATCGTAGTAAAGATTTATTACCTCGTAAGGTTTGTACGAAATAATCATATTTCTGACAAAGAAAGAAATATTGCGTTATGTTGACAATTCTTTCTTTATGTTTGTTTATTATTAGAAGCACAAAGTGGCGACATTTTTCTAAATAACCTGACCTGACGTTCGTTATGCGAACATACAGTGTTTGAAAGAACAATTGCAAATATTTTAATAAGAAATAATTTTAATTGGCAAGGTCTTCAGGATAAACTACATTTTCGGTACAATTTCAAACCAAGAATGGAATCTACTCATTTCCCTCGAAGGGAATCAGGGTACATTTTGGCTTCTTAGTTCTGTTTCTTGGTAAATCTAAAAAATGCTACATATAACGTTAAAAATTTGCACCAATGAAATCTTTGATAATATCTTAAATAAAAATCATCCATGAGTGCAGGGCCGGATAAATCTGTGTAGGGGTCTTAGAAAATGCCGATTTCGGGGCCCCCTTTCCCCTTCTTAATTTCCAAAACCAGATTTTTTTTATTGCATTTGATTTAATCTCTATATAAGCAGTTTTTAAGTAACACATATAACGACAAACTCAAATAACAAAATATTTAACTGTGAATGATCTTTAAGAGAGGTGATTACAATATCTAGCGTATAAAAATATTTAACAGTAATTTTTAACAAGATGGTAGAAAAATTAGAAAACAAATATAACACATTTTAAATACTGAAATACAAAGTTTGCCAGGGTTGTCGACTTGCGAGACAGTCCTCCAACTGAAGGGAAAAAATGTATCTCACTAATCTGCAATCAACTTTTAAAACATGAAAAAAATCATATTTAATCCTAAATAATGTTTTGAAATTCAAACGACAGTTCATTTTAATTTGAATATGTTCAAGTAGGAAAGAGTGGGGTAAAACCGGATACTCTTGGTTCTGGCGCTATAAGTTCTTCTTTCTAGCGGACAGATACGGAATTACACTCTACTAGACAAGAAAAAGAACAGTCATAGTGGTGTTTTGTAGCTATTGAATGTACTGCATCTGTGAAGGTTTATTTGTTTTAAGACGTCAACCCTCTAATGTTCGTTTGATTTTAAACTATCCTTTCATAAAAATCATTACAGTTATAAAAACTATATTTATTCCAGCTCATTATACGTTTGCTAAGGATTTACATCCTATCAAACATCAAGTATTTATTCCAATAATTGCAAGTTCCTATTTCGTTTTTCATAGCCTCTGCACTGGGGAAAAACCGGGTACTCCAAGTGGCGTGAGACCGGGACAGTTAGTAATGATGATTCCTCCGATCAAGACGATAAAAACATATCAGACGTAAATTGTTTATATTTTAATGTTGTATTTTCGCATTTAAAGGGAGAAGAAGGGTTAATCCAATGTAAAAACTGTCTCAGCTGTGCTCATGAAAGCTGCAGTAGCTCGGAGAAAGAAGACAACTGCTTTACATGTGGATTTTGTAACTAATATTCTTAAATTTTCATTTAAAATAAAAACAATTGCAACTTTTCCACTAAAAATCGAGTTTCCCTACTTTCCCATAACCCTTAACATGTATACCCGGTTTTACCCCACTAATGGGGTAAAACCGGACAATTTGACTTTTTTTATTAAAAAAATCATTGATAAAAAAGTAATGAAACTGTGATTTTTCTGGAAGAATATATTGTACTCCGATAAACAACGGATATTTTAATATAATTTGACAAGCTCTATGTCGAATAACAACCAACAGGTTAAGTCCAACATGCCTACCCGGTTTTACCCCACTTTCCCTTCATAATCCTAGTAAATGAAATGAAATGAAAGCACACAATTAGATAACCTTGAAATTACAACAAAGAAAAAAATTTCGAGGCCTCGGGGCTCCCAAAAGTTTCGGGGCTCATAGGCAGTTGCATACTTTGTCTATTTAATAATTCACCTCTGGTCATATCTACCAAAGATGAAGAACTGAAATTTTGGTAGACCCGAATGGATGCAACTGAACCACAAACCCAAGGTGTTTCACAAAACCCACAATCTTTGTTGAATGCGTCCTAACTTCTTCCAAAGTAATACAATTTGACCATGTACACGCATACATCAAATGTAAATTTCTATAAAAATCTTCAAAACTGGTCTAACAAATAAATGAAACATGCACTATATTAAATTAATAGTATATTATTACATGTCTATGTATCGTTTAAAATCAGGTAATATAGTGAATATATGGAGTTTTATATCGAAAAGATGCATCTAGAAGACAGCTTTTTAAAACTATGGGAAAAGCCCCAAATAATGTCGAATTAATAACAAAATCTTAAATTCTTAATCTTAAGGGAATGGGGTTTAGTCCTGTTCTTTAATCAAAGATGAAGTTATTAAATTAATATCATTTATTCCCAGCAAAATCTTAAGGTCTTAATATTAAGGAAACTGGGTTTAGTCCTGTTTTTTAATCAAAGATGAAGTTATTAAATTAACTGCATTTATTCCCAATTAACGTTTTATTAGATTTCTATATGTAAATATACATATGCAAATTTATAATAGCAGAAAATATCTTAACAAATTTGAAGAAGAAAATCATTTAAGGGGGAGGGGGAGCTTAATAGGAATCAGAGTATAAAAAATCAATATTGTTTTGGAAAAATATTCAATTTTTCCCGGGAAAAGAAATCATATTTTTTATTCAAAACTTTCAAAGTCAAGTGAAGAATGTCAATATTTTTAACAAAATCTTTTTAACTGTTTTGATATTTAAAAATGAAATTACAAAATAAATAAACAAGGTTCTATAAATTTAATAGAATTTAAAAACAGATAAAAACTTATCACCTCTTCATGAATATTATTTTGTCCAAAGAGTTTTCAAACAATTCGACCTTCGGGCGACCTCTAAGGACATGAATAAAAGATAACCACAGTTCGTAGACCTCGCAGATTTGTTGAGCAGAGTCGTATGACTTTATACGAGATTCTCCAGATTTATGATAAAAGTCGTAAAGAATTTAATGCGCCTACCGGATCCAGATGCATACACAATCATACAAGTCATAAGGATGGCAAGGAATGCGAAGCATCTCGAAAGATTTTGAAACTAATAAAAGTTGCCTCTCGATTTATTTGACGTGTCTTTTCCCCAAAACATTAGATTTTGCTTCCACTTTGATTAGAAATATAGATATTAATTTTCTGCCAAAGAGGATTTCTGGCTCGTTTGTTTCCCTCATAGAATAATTATATAAAAGTAGGAAACAGGGAAATTGAAAAGTAGCTTATTTTGTCATAGTTTAGATGTTTAATATCTGATAATATATGTATAGCTTGAATTTCATCAAAGAATCTAAACAATCTTTATAGTTTTTACTTCTACGCAATAAATAAAACGGCAGATAGTTCTAATACTGAAGTGACCAGAAGTACCAGATTAGCAGGATTAGTCCTTTTTTCAATTCTTTGTTCTAGCTTGAAAAAATATCTTGGAATTTTCCCGATTTTGAATAATATGTCCCATATAGCCCTATTTTTTACTTATTAGTAAATAATTCATATTAACATACTAAAAATAAATATTAAATAGATTTAATTTTAAAAAATAGCTTCTGAAGCATTCTCCTTCCAAACCTCTACTATACATAAGACTTATGATTATTCTATCAATATATATATATATATTCAGTTATTCAGTTATTTCCTTTGTCACGTCTCCTGTTGGTAGCATCTCTCAGTTTTAGGTTCGTAGTAGTTGTATCCTTTTATATATAGGTTAATTTCTATTTCGCCGATGGCAACAATCGGTTTGTTTACAAAACAAACATAACTTCATAGGCATACACTGCTACTGTATTCGTTCTGATGTTAAACAACTTTTTTTCGAAAAAGAAAATGGGTTTAAGACGTCGAGTTCACTATATTTCTTACAATGTAATTACACTTTGGATGAAATTATTTAAAAGAGATGAGTTAGAAATGAAGCAGATGGGCTTAGACCAGCCAAAGAACGTTCAGATCAATATCAAAATAGTTTAAGTCAACAAGTTAAATTCGAGGTGAACACCATACATAATACACCCCGACACTGCCTACCCATTTGGGTATAAGGCAAAAGGAGGTGAACACCATGAAGCTTACTATTGTGAACATCATATATTGGATACTATTCCGTTATACGCACACCACTTTTTGACTTGGCGAATTTTCTTGGAGCGCTGAATCGCCAGCTTGGATCAATTCCTTTCTAGGCGATAGTAGACGCGCGCTGTATTTTTGGCGAGCTGAAGCATCCGAAGCTAGAATGTGCTAATCTGCATGGTGTGCATATAAAGGAGCAAAGATGCTCTGCGCGCGATTAGCTAGTTGTATTAAATAATGGCAGTTAGTATCATAAATCCTTTGAGTTAATATTTTCTGTTATGTGCAAACTTTTGCTTTTATTAGTTTCAGTGTTGGAGTAACCAGATATCCCAGGGTTATCGAGAAAGCCCTGATTTTTGACTATTTGGTCGGATTTAGCCCTTACTTCCTCCTCTCCAAAATCTAGAGCGTGTTCGAGTAGAGCTCAGGAAAACCTGATCACTTTACTAATAAATGTCTTTGTCAGAAAAGCAGAAGAACATACATGTAAGGAGGTTAGCGATATGAACAAAACCAATTTTTTTAAAGTTTTTTCCCATTCTTTTCAACAGCATAAAATTCAGAATTTTATTTCTCCATAGTAGCAATTCATATATAGAAATGATCTGATTCTCTTTGTTTTCATTCTGGCTGAAAAAAGACTCAAGAGGTTAATGATATGAACAAAGCTATTTTTTTTAAAAAAATTGTCGCATTCTTTTCATTAGCATAAAACTCAGAATTTTATTTTTGCTTAGTTTGCTTAGTAACACTACAGATATAGGAATGGCTGGCTCTCTTCGTTATCATTCTGGTTTTAAAAAAACAAACAAATATACATGTCAGAAGGTTAATTATATGAATAAAACCAAATTTTAAAAATTTTGTCGAATTCATTTCATCAGCATACGATTCAAAATTTTGAATCCTTAGTAGATATAGTGATGATCTGTTCTCTTCTTCGCCATTTTGGCACAAAAAAAGAAACAAACAGACGAATACATATGACAGGAGATGAACGATATGAACAAAGCTATTTTTTCTTAATTTTATTGAATTCTTTTCATTAGCATACTATTCTGAAATTTATCTACTCGGTAAGAAGCTTACAAAGCTATTTTTTAAACTTTTGTCCCATTCTTTTCATCAGCATAAAATTCGGAATTTTATTTCTCCTTAGTAGTATTTTAGATACAGAAGTGATCTTTACAAAAGATAACCGCTCTCAAAAAATAAATTGCGCATTGCAATACATTGCTCTAGAATTTCTTTTGGTTGTCCTGTAAAATGTTAAAATTGTTACTTAAGACAGTTTACCTCTAACGCACAGATTTATATAAGCCGTATAAAAAAGTCACTAAGTGCTTTACACTCCATTATTTCAGGAAATATAAAGAAGCTTGAAACATCTCCAAAAGCTTTTCACTTGAAAATTTTAAAAAGCGGTTTTGAAAATCACACTAGTCGGCCTCATTTAGAAAGGCCTTGGACATTTGCTACTTAAACGGTGGGAAACAAGCCTAAGAAACATCCTCAAATCGATTAATTTTTGCACAAACCTCTTTTCCGTCCGTGGAGAAACAAATAAGAACGCGACCATAAAAATCATGTAACATGATCTGCACGATAGCGTGACTTAATCGTAATTGAGCAGAACGCGTCGTAATCACTCAATCACTTGAAAGAGATCCGAGAGATAAGCAATTAAGGTAACAGCGAAGAACCGATGAAACTTTTAAAGTATAGCCTGAATAGAGATGTTTGAAAATTTCATAAAAATGTTTTGGAGCTCATCACAATCTTTCTAATGTTACCATCCAATCCTCCGGAAACCTAACGCAATGTTATGTCTATAGTCTTTTTTTTGGTACTGTAGAACTTCGATTAACAGTCACCGCCGGGACCAGGACTGTGACGGATAACCGGATACACGGATAACAGAAATCTCGTAATACGTATGTAGAGTAACGTTATTTCATTGGTGTCTTGGGACGAAAATGAAAACAAAATCCTTTAAAAGTGAATAATACATACAAATTGTATTTAATTTTACAAAACGATTAATACAAACTTCAATACAAAGCAGTAATGTACGTAAATGTGTGGTAAAACTATAAAACTGCGTTACTTTTTGCTTTTTCAGGCGATGAAGGATAACAGAAATTGAAGGATAAGCGATTGATGGTTAAGCAGAAGAACTGAGTCACCCCGACCTGCCTAGGCATACGGGAAATCTGAATGACAGCCGTTGCAATAGAAACGAGTACTGAGGTCGGGTCCTAACGGCCAACACAGCCTCACGGCCCTACCCCTCCCGTAGGAGGTACATACTATTAAAGCCCTGAATACGTCTCTACTGAATACATATTCAGGTCTTTACGTACTCTCACTGGTGGAGGGACCCGAAGCCCCACCATTTATGTAACCCTAGGAGGGCGAGTTCCTTCATATGAAACCTGAGCAACTCATCCACATTTCGTGGTGCCCTCATCAGTAGGGTAATCCATTGATGGTTTATAGAAATTTCACTGTACTTTCGTATTAACCGCGTGCCATAGGCGAATATCTACCAAGTTTTACGAAATACGAATTGTGTATTTTGCAATGTTATATATTACAATATTATACAATGTTAGATATTATCAATATTATATTACATTATTTTTTACTTGGCAAACAATATTTGGTTGATATTCGCCGATGGCATGCGGTTAACACCAAAAGAATAATTCCTTTCCTACTTTCAAGTAAGAATCTTTGAAAATTTAGAATATGAAACAAAATAACATCGGTGCTTCTTTATAAGGGCGGATGGATAAGACATGACAATAAAGCTTAAAAGAACCTCGAAAAAATAATTACGAACACCGAAATAATATAATAACTGAATAATATAATACAACATAGAAATAATATCACAGCACAATATTATTCAAAAATAAAATATCACTCTCAAAATTAAGTAGATATATTTAAATAACAAAAATTATTTTGATATTAATTATTAAAAATTTCAAAAATCTAATTTGTAAACCAGTGGGCGTGTTCTTCCCTCGATTTTCTCTTATGCAGGTGGCCATAAATTATTGGACACATTTCAAAAATTGCCTGGACGCAGTGAGAACTGTATCATGTTAGAGCCCGATCTACTACTTCGAACCCGATCAAGATATTCGAACTTCTATTGTAATTTTGTGCTGGAGCCTTTTGTAATTTGCATTTTTAGCTGTTCTGTTTTGTTTTAGTTCTGTTCTACGATATGGCAACAGTCTTTTGCCATTGATATATATTGTTGTGTTTTGTGAAATAAATAAGCTTAAACCTTTCCTATAGTTTCTTTCATTGCGTTATATTTTAGAAAGCGTTAGAGTTTAACGTTTTATAATATGTTTATGGTCGGAGGATATAATACTAATTGGAGTCAGGAAGCTTCTTCATTCATCCACGGCCATAGACTCATTGATTGCAAAAACTACATAAGTGTTTTTGACGTAGACTTGCGTTTCTCCATAGTGGTCTAATGTGTGTCGGAAAAGGAAAACATTATGACGCTTTTCGCGCTAAGTTAAACGCTTATATAACCAAATAACATAGAGTTGGTTTTAATTTCATTTAACAGCGAAAGTGGACATTGAAGATTGCAAAAATAATTTTAGAATTTGGAAATACGGTTTACTTACAATCGAGCTGAAAAGTTGGTTAAAATCACGAAAACTTTTGATGACGTCACAGCGACTGATGCGCGCGCACGCAAAATAAGGCAATTCAGTCATCGATCGTGCGAAATATTACTCAAGAATTGTTGAAATACGTCGAATTTCGAGCTAAAATTAAACGCTTATAGCTCCTCAACCAAATAAGATAGAGAGTTGGTGTCAGTTTCATTTAACAGAGAAAGGTAAACATTGAAGATTTCGAAAAGAATTTTAGAATTTGGAATTATGGTTTAGTCACAGTCGAGTTGCAAAATTGGTGAAAATGACGTAGAATTTTACATAGATAGAGTCACACTAGACTAATAGTCAGCATAGACCATAAAGTTAATAGTTTCATAGAGCTACTTTAGTCACAGACAGCCACAGTTGAGTAAGGTAAGTAAGTTTACGCCCCTCAATCCCAGCGGCCGTTTCGCAGAGACGGCCTCCCATCGATTTTTTTTTCATAATTGCATTCATGTTGTTTTCACATTCTAAAATATTATTTACATAAAGAATTAAGAAATGACAACAGTCATATAAAGTTACATTGTAGGTATATAAAATCTAATATGTAAAATTCTTTTAATTATTGATTTAAAAAATTAATCAGTTTTTTTAAGCACCCAGCATTTTGAAATTTTTGGCTTATGTGGTTTCTGCAATCAAGATGTTGCCTGATGATCTTATAACCATAAAGTTTGATATTTAAATTTATTTAGAAACTAAGCGCAAAAATATTTTACTAAATTTAAAAAATACATCGAATAAATGACGACTATGTCTAAAACATTGCAACGAAAAATATAACCATGCTTTACCTATAACAGCTATATTTGAAGAATCGAATTTAAACTTCAAAAATCTATTTCCATATGAAATGCCCATGAAAATGTAGAAGCATCAACAACAGATAATAATATTTAACTCAAACTGTAATTAGCATTTACTACAGGAGCTAGAGGAAGCTTAATATAGTATAAGAAAACACGGCAACTTCACATTTGTTGAAAATATTTTGATAAAAGTACTTCGAAAATGGCATCTGTTATTGTTCAGCTTTGTTGGAGTTATTGTAGCTAAGTCCAGCTATCATACATACAGATGGAATAAGCTCGAACATTCATGACAAAAAGGAAGAGAACAACTTTGATTTAAGCACGTGTGGTCGCAAGAGTGGATGATTAATAGGCCTAGGAAATGACGTAAGGGAGGAGTGCTTTTATAGAGAACTTCTAAAGTGGTCAGCATTTGTATAACATAAAAGGAAACGATCAGAACATTCACGAAGTTAATATGATTGTAGACCAACAATTCTGTTAAAGCGAATCATTTCTTCCAATTTTATAACTGCTGCTAGTTGACTACGTAGCCAATTTTATAGAGATGAAATTCCCTAAAAGTTGAGAAACTTTTTTCAAATGTGTTGAAAAACTATTTTTCCGAGTTCTTTTATCTGCCAGATCATCTCAAAATATATTCATTTCAATGATAATTATAATTTGTAAAATAAATTTATGGATTTACTCAAAGAAAACATGTAATTCGGAGGGAGGCAGCAGAATACTAGCAACAATAAAATAAGAAAAATTATACATTGAAATCTCTTCAGTACGTCCCTCGATAATACGTCGTTCTCCTTAGCACTTCCTTTTGCTTTGGACCCGATTCAATCCTATTCATTTCAATGTTTAAAAAAATCTTTCAAACGTTCCAAGTATTCGGAGCATCGCCTACTCCCAGCTTTCCAACATTGATCTTTCCTGTTTGAATTAAAAATAGAAAAACGATAATAATCTTTTTTTCCACACAATACGGCAGAGTTTTATATTATGCTACTCGAAGTCTTCTCAATCTTGTATAGCAGAGGTTCCCTATATGTGGTACGCATGCTTCTGAGGGTAAGCAGCGGACCAATTAGGGTTACGATAAAGTAATGTTGGTAATGGCGGAAAACACAAAACATAGGGGATTAGAATAAAATAAAAGAGTAATAGGACTTTTTTTCATCAAGTCCGTGTGAAAAGTGAACGCTATGCAAGTCGGGAAGCATGCTAGGTTGCAGTGGAAGAACAGTACCAAGAACTCTGTGTTAATGAGAAAAATATTTAATACCTTTCATGAAGACGAAACTTGTTGAAAGGACATACTCCTGTCATGCGCGTATTACAACAAATATCCCAATAAGCTTGACGCAAATCCAAACATGTGATTACAACTGTCTTAATTTGAACCTAATTTTATAGAACTCATCTCCATGAAAAGTGAACGCTATGCAAGTCGGGAAACATGCTAGGTAGCAGTGGAAGAACAGTGCCAAGAACTCTGTGTTAAAGATATAAATATTTAATACCTTTCATGAGCACGAAACTTGTAGAAAGAACATACTCCTATCATTCGCGTATTATAACAATTATCGCAGTAAGCTTGACGCAAATCCAAACATGCGGTTATAACTGTCTTAATTTGAAACTTATTTTATAAAACTCAGCTCCATGAAACAAGCTCATGAATTGTATTGACATTGTATTCCATTTATCCCTTTCTAAGGCCGTGGTATATATACTTCCCACCAAATTCATCAATTTTTAAGGTTAGCGTAAGTTCTTGCCTAATTTTTTGATGAAACAACAACCTGGATGTTCCAGTTTCTTATCTCAAGCCAAAACGAAGTGTCTGGACTTGGTAATTAATTAATAATTAATAAAATAAATTAACAAAAATAATGTAATAAGATAAATAATAAATCCAATAAGATAAATGAATTTCTTTTCTTAAATTAATTACAATCCCAAAGTTATTTTATTATACTACTACTACTGGAAAAAGTGCCCTTTAAAGGGCTAAATAGTTGATTATCACAATAAGTAATTGTTAACTTTCATCATAAGTCAATGCGAAATTATTTCAATGCTGCTCTCATCTGTTAGGACGTGAACTATTATTATTATAAAAAATGATACAAAATGTAAAATCAAAAATAAATCCAAGAAATGTTATTAAGTTAACTCAAGTCGTTTGGCTCTTAAGTGTTTACCTAAGCCCTTAACATTATTAATAAAATCCTTAGAGCGTCCCCTTGAACGACGTTGAGTTTTTGCTATTATTAATTTGTTAAATAAAAAAACTGTAATTGACCGAGCGTAGCGAGATCCTGCTTTAACTCGATCGTTCGGCATATCTTTTGTTTGTGTGTAAAATTTTTGAATTTCACAGTAACGACCAAACGCGTTATTCGATTTTGTACGAATGAATGTTCCTTAAAGTCATTAAAAACGACGTATGTGTAAGGATTTGTATTTTTTATTTTTTTATTCCTTCTGAAGTTGGTGACTATTTTAATGATTCCGTTTCATGTAATGTCCAGCTTTATCCAACAATTTTAGCCAAACGGAGATCCATTCATAATGCCTCCAAAAATACTGATAATAGTAAACGACATTTAGTTGTAATTTTGTTAATTCTCATAAAGGCAGAGATTTAATGGTAGGTTTGTTAATAATGGTAAAAGCAGATATTTAAGTGTACTGTTGTTAATACTCATAAAAGCAGACATTTAATTGTAATTTTGTGAATATTGATAAAAGCGAAGACTTGTGTAAATAATTTGCATTCGAAAAAAAATGGTCAAACCTTTAAAAATTGCAATGAAGAGCAGATCTTAGATCCCCTCCCCTCTTTTTTTTTGACGCGAGATCTACCGTTCACAGAACTATTGTATGGAAACGGATTCTGAAACCCTCCGCGTTTTTGCGCATGAGCCGGGCGGAGTTATTTTCATCAAAATAGAGGGAAAGTGAATAATGGAAGGTGATGTTTACATTTTACCGAGTGTGATCTAACTCCGCAAATGCGCTCATATGACTCATTGCCTGACACCCCTTTCCGGTGTAAAATCGTCTAAAAGTGGTCGTCTCGGAATCCATTGCTGAACAGTACTAGCAAAATTTTGATGAGAAACAAAAGCACATTTACGAAAAAAGATCAGGTCGAAATTAATAAACACGCTCACGTAAGATGAAATCGTGATGATAAAGCACCCATTCTTGTACTGAAGTGAAACTGAAATAAATTTTCCGGCCTACGTGAGGGAGCCAACAAAACCAAGGTTGAGAAGATAACGTTTTTATTTGACCTTAGGATACTCAGGGAGAGAGACTCCGCACTACGCGATGCGCAGATATTATTTTTTTTTTTTATCAAAGGCTAAGAACCTCGCTAATATTTGATAGTGCAGACATTGCAGACATCTTTATTATCTTTGCATTTTAATCTATAGTACTGTTATATTGAAAATGAGATAAGAGTAAGTTTTTACAAGAATAATACACCGAAAGACCTTCGAAACGATCATAGTTCTCATAATATTTTCTTCTTTCAATGATACCCATGCGAAACATTTCTTGTTACATTTAAGCAGCACAGTTCAGAATATATTATTTTATTCAGAATATATCTTTAGGTTCGTTTTGCACCGTTTTCCACAGTAAAGATCGACAAACATATTCAAATTTCATTTATTTTATACATAACACTTAAAGAAAATAATGCTCATTCGTTTGTTTTGATGCTCAATTAATTTATAATTTAACATTCAGTCAAATTATTTATTAGTTGTGTTTAAGCTATGAATTATTAAAAAGATAATTATATTTAATTAACTTTTCCAATAAAAAATGTATGTATTCATTTAATTAAATTTTCTTTAATAATTGCCAAAGACAAATTCAGCGTGAAGATGTTTAATAAATACTGCAAGTTCTGTTCACTTCAAGTCTGCATTAATCCTTTCTAAAGTACTCCTTATGATTTCGCTTGGGAACAGTCGGTTGTTTTTACTGCAACGCATTAAACATTTCGCTTAGATTCTTTCCTCTTCTATTCTGGATTTCTTCTCATCCTCAATTCCTCATAATTTTTAATTTTTTATTTTCCATTGACAAAAGCAAAACATTGCATGTAGAAGATGTAATTGCTCAGAATGCATTTTTTAATGAATGAACGAACTCTACACTTTCTTCCATTTAGTTTCTGTTTATGATTAGTTATCTGTAACATTTGGTTCTGACGTTAAGAAACGTAATAATTAAAAGAAAATATTTCCTTATCTAGATGAAAAGCTTAAATATAACATGCGAAAGTATTAAGCTGAAAGGAAAAAAGTAAGAAATATATATAAACTTTACAATAAAAGGATAGTAGAATAAAATTACAAATTAATTCCATGTTTGTAGTTTGAAAATAGATACGCCGTCAGATCAAGAAAACTAGATTCACACGAGAACAAATACGTATTTTTACGATATTGTAAAGTTGTTTCCCTGACATTCTAATCTTGTGACAAGAAAGAGAGTTTTACATAGGTTTTACTGGGAGTCGAGCCAATGAACTCCTACCTTGGCGAATTGGTGACGAACTTGGCTACCATTTCGGCGACTTAGCGAAAAATTTGGCGACAAAACGAAACTTCTAGAAAATTTATGAATTGCGGTATCAAATCATATCTCTACTACGAGCGGAAATATCAAAAATCTTCGAGAGAAGTCTATGGGACGCCACATTCTGTCGGAAAAAGTATAAATACCAAGATACGTTAAACGTTCAATCAGTTGAAATTTGGTCAGCAGTGTCAGCTAATGAACTGATTGACATTGAGCTCTATTGAAAGTGTCGTGAAAGATAATTATTAGTTATCTGATGTCTGTTTAGGTTATTAATTTACTAGCCGCCTTCGGCGACCAGCTTAATCGCAGGGAATAAAAATTCAAGTGAATCTCTTATGCATAAATTTATATTCATAGCTCTCTTAACAAAGTAGTTTTAAACTTCAAATTTCTATAGACATTTAACCCGCGTTCTTTTCGTAGCCTTGAACTTGTTCTGTTCCTAGTCTACATTAACGCAAAATACGCAATTGATTTCAACATTAAATTGGCGCGGCACATTTTGCGTCCAGAAGCATGCTAATTGGCTTAAAACGTGCTGATAAAATTAGTTATGACATATCAACGAGAATCTTTCAGTTTACTGGATTATTTCATTAGATACTTGCTATCTTGAGGACTTCCTTCACAAATTTCACAGAGAAATTGATCAAATAAAAGAAGAAAGTAAAATCCAGTAAGATATTTTCTTAGATTTCAACAATGGAAGAGAAACACGCAATTAAATACTTGTTTAAACAATGAAAATGGTTTGAAATGCGATGTAACAATGAAAAGCATTGTTGTAAATTATACCAAAAAATTTTTAAAAGGTTATTAAAATTACAGAAAAAATTGCACGGCAACTTAATTGATTTCATTGAAAATGTAATTTTTTGCACTTTCAGATTTTGTAAAAATGATTTTGTACTGTAATATTTTCGGAAGTTATTAAGGAAAAACGCCAAAATTTCGCTTAATTTTTTTATTAATTAAAATTATAATTAAAATTTCAAATAAAAACCGGCTCCGAGGTGCACATTCCCATCATCCAAAGAATGTTCGTATCAAATTTCGTAGCTCTAGGTCCAGCGGTCTGTCCTGTAGAGCGCCAACACACACACACACACAATCTCCTTTATTATTAGTAGAGATAAAAGTGCTGCTTAGTTTTGTTATCTATTCGACGTTTTGTTTTTCTGGAATATTCGTAAAATAAAGAGTCATTTATTATTTTTATTATCCAACTTAGTGGACTGCATTCACGTACACTCACCAGACGATTTTTGTAACAGTTTATATGAAATACATGAGAAAAAAAATATTTTTTTAGAATTCTATCAGAAGGAAACCTGAATCTCAAAAACAGCTTTTTTACTGAGAGCGAACTCCTCTATTGTGTTTAGATTTGTTGAATAGTTTCTCCATTCTGAGGGTAAACAGAAAATCATCAATAACCGGGAACATTAAACACAAGCAATAAAAAGTAGCACAAAAGTATTCTAAAAATGTTCGACAAAATCAATATAATTCTCGAGTCTGATCGAAAATCTTTAGAGCTGACATTCAAAAACTGAACTGGTGTAGAGGAAACATAATCAATATAAAACCATTTCTAAGGTTATACAACTTGTTGAACTTGAGCATACGTTCCAGAAGAAATAAAAATTCTCCCAACATCTCCCTAAAAATCCAAAATATATAGATAAAGATGAAAATTAAAGTCCTTCAAAATAAAAGCAAAATAATTTTATTAAAGAAACTCGCACTGTAGCTGACATTATATAGAAAGTTTAAAGAAACTTAAAGGCAGTATAAAGAAACCTAGACAATAACTAACTATCAAACTTTAGAGCAGACATTCAAAAACTGAACTGGTGTACAAAAAATCAACGTAAAATCCTTATTTCTTCTTAAACTAGCTACACAGCTAGTTTCAGAAGAAATAAAAGTTCTCCAAACATCTTCCTAACAATCTAGAATATATGGATAAAGATAGGATTTTTACTCTTTCAAAATAAAAGCAATATAATCTGTATTAAAGGAACTTATAAAGCAACTTTATCGATTTTTCGATAAAGTTGCTTTCACAGTAACTTTATCGAAATATTTTTTGTTTTTAATTTTGATAAAGTTATTATTATTTTTTTTTGTTATTCATTCCAAAAATATTTCCATTTTCAATTTATTTAAAAAAGACTGCATTTGAAATTAAAAGGGTCATAAAAGCTTTTTATGCTCAAATAAGAAAGATTTTCAAAAACCTTTTGTTGAAAGAACTATGTGAAAGCTCCGTCCCAATCTGCCTCCATATTTTTATATCGTCTGGACTTCTTTTGCCATGATAAATTGTTTGACGAATGACAGACTATTGTGGATCCTGTCATTAGTCCTTCTGGATAGGAACGACATTTATTATCATCTACTGAAAATGATTTATGGAAAATCTGCAATTATGGCCAGACAGAACAATTAAGTAGTGATCCATTTAAAATATGTTATCAGCACACAGTACGTTAACACGATGGTACATATTCAAATTTCTTATTCATTGTACAACTAAAACAAATCAGTTTTATCAAGCAATAAAAGAAAGTTCTCGTTTATTGTCTGAATAAACTTTCATGCGATTGTGTTTCCCTCTATGCCTGTATGGATTTAATTTTAGACGACAGAACGTTATGGTGTCCCTTTTGCGGTCTACTTTTTAACGTAGAACTACGTTCATCCCGTTGGAAGTCTCAATAAGGAATTTGATTCACACGCCAAAACGCCACAAAAAACGTTGTGTGGAAGATCCTCTATATCTCGGTAACTACATGTGTTGAAAACATAACTAATGACGTATTTTACAGATAAAGGGTAACAACAGAAGTTACAAAAAAAATGAAAATCGGAATTATAGTTCAGCGACTACTAAGTCGCAAAGTTGGGCAAAAATACGCATGAATTGGTGACGCGATCCTCTATATCTCGATAACTACATATTATCTACATATATCTACTACATATGTTAAAAACATAACTAATGTCTTATTCCTAATATAATAGCCCAGATTTGTCTCTCGGTAACGCTCTGACGTCACCAACAATAAAACTCGCGCCATAGTTCTGCGAGACGTTAAACAGCATTATTTCATTGTTAGAGAACCTAAATTTCAGTAATTTTAAATTTAAAAAAGTAATTGTCTTTCTAATTTCAAACTTAATAGCTCTACAATAGTGAAATAAAATTTTCTATCGATTGATATAGAATTTATCTCGATATGATCAATAGTTCCCGAGAAATTTTAAATTATATTAATCATATATTTCAAATTAATTTCCGTTTTTTAACGTTAACCAGAAAGTAGTAAATTACGTCAGTGGTATATCATGCGCGTGATATAGTTTAGACGCCATGATGCATCTGATTATTTATTGCAATCGTGATGATATAATTTGATAATATTTTTGGACAACGTTTGACAAGCAGAGAAGTGCTTTGTTCTGATTAGAATTTCGAAAAAGATTTCCTTTGTAATTTAACATCTACCAGGAGAGCTTCTTAAACATAATCATGGTGAAAATCTTAATATAAATAAAAGACATTGTGGCTATGTATGCGGCTATGTTCCACATCTCCTCCTAAACCAATGGACTGTTTTCAATCCTAATAATTTTCAATCCTCCTAAACCAATGGTCAATTTTGCACACTTATTATTTAAGACAAGGGGAAGACACTTATGAACTTTTCAAAGTCCCAAAGTTAATTAAACAGTCAGTTAATTAGAAATTAACCGAAACCGTTTTTCCGCAGTAACTTTGGAGCCAATTGTTTCACAAAAAATATTTTTATACCATCTTAAAGTTCAAAATTTTACCTTTCAACGATAACAATTTCAATTTTGTGCAATTTTTCCTTTAATTTTTATTAATATTTCAAAATTTAATTAATTAAATGATTGAATTGACGCAGACGATTTTGAATGAAATTTATAGATTATCCGTTGCTATGCAACGGTGAGACTTTGAACTACTCTGCCTTTATTTTTCCGATATTTCTGTTTATTTTGTAAATATCTCTTTATCTATTTATTATTTCCGTGCAATTTTTTCTTTAATTTTAATAATTTTTTAAAACTTTATTATTCAATGGCTGATGCAGTATATTTTCACCATTCATTATTAAAACGCCCAGTAATCTGCCTAAGTGTGGATTTGGCTTAAACATTATACCTCAAACTAAAAAAAATCATAAATTTACATTTCAAAAATATTTAATTTTCAAGGCTTATTTTGGTTTTATCAAGACTTTCAAGGAAATACCTCATATTTTGTGTTACTTTGATGTAATTTTATGAATTTTTAAACTTGGTTTAGAAACGACGGCGAGACCTTTATATAAATAAAAAGACATTTTGACTATGTATATGTGTTATGTTCCACATCTCCTCTTAAACCACTGAACCGACTCCAACCAAACTTTGCACACTTATTATTTAAGGCAAGAGAAAGATCACTGTCAACTTCTCAAAGCCCAAAGGTTAGTTAAAATTTCAGTTTATAAAAAAATTTAAAAAATTCGGCGACACTAATTTTACACCTTATTGATTTTCAGAAACTTAGCTTATTAGTGATACAAAATTCATTTCCGTACAAATTGATTCTCTATTTTTATAAATTTTTCAAAGTTAGTTTTATACACAATTTGCACCAATATTTTTTATTGTTGAAGAACATGAATAATACGAAGAAATGCTACCATAATACATTAGCATAATTCTGGAAGAACACTAAAAGAAAATTTTAAAAGTAGACGATTCACAACGACGATAAACCATTTATATTAGGAACAACTATTGATTTGGTTTATTTTCATGCTTTCAATTAATGAAAAATTAACTATTTAATTAAATGCTTCAAAATATTCATTGAAACTTTTTTATACTTCAGTATTTGTTAAGAAAATTTGAAGTATCTATATAACAAATGATTAATAATTTATAAAGAAAATTAACTATCGACGCTTTTTTTAAAATCTTCTGGTTCAATTGATATTTTCATTTTAATTAAAAAACGTTTCAGATCATAAAAGGATTTTGTGTATTATAATATTTTATATAATAGTACTTTTTACATTAAAAATATTAGACATGAAAGTATTTTAATCCGGAACAACGCCGGGCGTATCAGCTAGTACTTTGTAAAGATGAACTAGAAGAACCAAATTAGTTTGAATCTGATAAGGAAGTAAGAATTTCTGTTTCATTAAAACATAAACAAATATAAGGCTTACCTTAACTATTCTTATTATTTAAATAATGTCAAATAGTATATCGGAGGATGTCAAACCTCCATTAGCAAATCCTTTTCCGTCTGAAATTATACTCTTTTGCACACGTTTTACATTTTTAGATCTCATGAATGATTCTAAATTATTCGTTACGGGATCAAAATCTCGTTACAGCTTCGCATCAGACACTCACGTTTGAAAGCAAAAGAAACCGTCTGGCATTACGTCTGCCTGAAGCAAAAAAATAATTGTAGGATAGATAGTCATCGACATTTATTTGCTGTTCGTGTTTTGCTGCATTTTTAATAGTTACTGACATCGCAAAAGTGCTTCACTGTTAGAAAAGAGTGCTTGCAATGAAGTAACTTTTACAGAGTGAATTTTGTCACTAATTAAATAAAAATGAATGAGATGTGAAGCGTTGAAAGAAAAGACTGAAACAAAGTGCCTTGTTGACCAAACATGATATCAAGACATTCAAACTTTGGGCCATAGATTAACTTAATAGAACAAAAGATGAGCTATTTCGAATTACAAATATCGATGGTAAACAGATTTTGACTGGAAAAGGAAACTAGAATCTTCTAATTTTAAAAAAGCCTCCAAAAATCATTATTAACAGATTACTTTTCAAATTCAAGAATGATATTCACTCAAAATTCTTGGTTTTTATAACCAAACCAAAGTGTTTTTATCAAAGTGCAACTTCCCAACACTAGATTTATCCTATAATACCAAGCAAGACGTTTTTCGTGTAGTTTCATTATAATATATCCAGTGCCGAAAATAGAATGCTTAAAAGGCGTCTTAGAGTTAAAATATTTTTTAAATAATTTAAATTGAGTTAATTCTAAAAATTAAATATCCGCCAAGGCTAAAACAGTTTAACTGTAAAGACAGGAGTATGTTTTTCTCATAATGTGGAAAAAACATCCATACAGCGGTTACATTGTCTTTGCCTCATTTGTATGATTAAAGAGTATTGATAAGAAACTTTAAATGCATTAAAAAGCTTCCACTAATTCATGATTCATTAATCCTGTCAAAAATATCTAATTTTTGACCGTAACTGACTTATTAGTAACCACTGCAAATATACTTGTTCAGGAAAATAAATTTAAATATTATGCGGTACCTAAAGCGAAGTATTTAGCTTCCTTTAAATAGATTTTTGTTTCCTTTAGATTTTAATAAGTTATTGGTTTCATTCAGTCCTCAGGCTCATCGATCCTCGGACGCAGTTGTCTTTGAGGTAAATAAGATTCAGCAGTAGGTAGCTCTGTTTAACCATGTTAAGAAATAAACGGATCAATTAATGTTCACATAATACATGCGATACAAATCAAATCCATCACACATCTTTGATTAGGAAAAGCGGATGTGACGTCACACCACAGCGTAAGGCAGTACGTAGGTAGTTAGATATTTATCATAGCACGCAGTTAAATTTGTCATGTCACGCGAATTGACTTCAAACGGTGATATGTTGAAAGAGGAGAATTGTATAGAATAAACACGCTTAAACGATGGTTTTAATACGAATTTTTTCATCTTTATCATTACATTTTATTATTTTTTACAAAGATATAAATACAAATTAAGGGAAGTTTTAACTGTGATAGAGGTAAAAATACAATAATATTGACAAAAAACGAATGAAAAAAAACGAGGAGGAAGAATTATCTGAAGGATGATTTCATCAGATGCAGATGCACCATCCATGCAGATTCAAAATTAAAATAGGTTTTCTCTTGAGGAAAAAGGACTTTAAGGTCGAAATTAAATTTTCCTCTGAGGCCTGAACCTATTCCGGAAAAAACTGGTAACAAAATAAGGAAGAAAAAACATTTTTCCACAAAGAAGAAATTCAAAACAGTCTTTTAAACATAATCTGAAAAAAAGGGCCTTACCTCATTGCAATTGCAACTATTATTTATAAAGGTGTTGTTATGCTCTTACGAATATGAAGCTTATTTTTTAATTTTATTATAATTTTTTCATCTAATGGAATAGAATATTCAGATATTCAGTAGCCTTGTTTAGCTTTTCTACTGTCGTTGAATTTTCCTGACTAAGCAAATACTGAAAGATCAACAATACAGATATGTCTGAGCAATACTGTCTAATTCAATTTTAAACATGAAAATAATATTTTTACACAACTGTAGAAGTAAACTCGCAACACAATAATAAAACAAGGAAACTGAAGATCATATAGAGAGAAATAAAAACCCATCCTTATAATTTTATTTTCAATCTTGCACTATTTTTATATTACTTCCACTAAACTAAAGCACTTTTTAATCAAACCACATGATTTCGATAACTTAAGAAATCTGAAATATTTGTATGAATTATTGGCATTGCATTTGGTAGCAAAACCAGTAGAAAAACATTTAGCAAATATGGTGACCACCACAACTTCACTCATCTAATTCATATCAAAGAAACCAATGGACAAGATAAATTATATAAAAAAGACGTCACAGAGACATTTTTACAATATATACACCATTGTCCTCATTTATTAAAATTCACTTGTAATAAGAAGCTTTCATAGTTTAATAAAAAAAAATGTGAATTATCGATGGAATAATAATCAAGATTTATTACAGATAGGAAATAAATCAATATTTAATCAAACTGCTACGGCCAGTTGGAAAAGAGCAACTTATTGTGCGAATCTAACGAACGGATGATTTTTAGCTATAGCGTAATGGAATAAATAAGTAGATAATAAATAGAAGATAGAAAAAATGACAAGCTGAAATAAATCCTGGCTCATAACCTAGTCTTTGAAAGTAATAAGTTAATTGTAGGTATTAAATTATTCATGGATGGTGTAAATAAAAACAATGCATTAGGATGATAAGCTTATCGATTGCTAAGAAACTCACTTCCAACGGCGGTAATTTGACATAAGCCAAAGTCGGAGAAGGAAGTATGAATTATTAAAATATGTTTTCCGTAAGCTAAAACGCAGTTCTGGTAATAGAGAGAATTAATTTCTCAGCATGTTATGAAATAAGTTCTATCTTACAACGAACAAATGGGTTTTAAACCAGCGGGCGAGTTCTTCCTCGACTTTCTGGTATACTTTCACAATATGGGGCGCATTGTGTTTAGCTTCGTAGTATTGAGAAAGGAATCAAGTATGTATTTTGATGTCTACACTACATACTAAATTTCATTTAATAAGTATGTTGCGTCTTTCAGTTATAACTATCACATATACACTAATAGACAGACCGACAGAGAGTAAACCTTCTCGTGGATTTCGTCCAACACTTGGCATACATGAACAATTCTAGTGATAAAACCATATGACGAACTTCATTCATCTTGCTCGTTGAGTTATCGAATTCACATTCACGGACGGACAAACAATTAGGCTTTCCTTTCTCTGATACTAATACATATTCATTAGTTGATGCACGGACCACATACCTAATTTCATTTGTCTACTTCGTTGCATTTTTTATTGTGTTCATAAACAGAGAGATAGGCAGGTATAATTCCAAAAATGGGTAATTCAGACACGGGTGAGGTCTTAAACTAGAGATTCGTCAAAATCTGGAGATCGAATATTAATAAGCCTTTGGTCAGTTACATCATGTAATCAAACCACAGTTTGTTGTAAACTTAGAAATCAAAATATACAATAGCGAATTATTAGTGACTTTGGTAAAACCAATGCAGAAAACATTTATAAATTAATAAAGCCTATTTTCTATTATATCGAATATATCAAAACCAATGCCGTAGAATAGTAGAAAAGAAGATCCCGTAACATTTTAAGTAATATTTTTTATACTACCATTATCATATTTCCATTAAAATTCAATATGGCACGAAGAGCTTCATGTAGATAAAAAAAAATTGGAATTCATCTATGGAATGTAGATGCAATCAAATTTATACCCACAGATAGGAAATAAATCAATATTATAATCAAACGTTGCATGGCCCGTTTGGAAAGAAATATTGTCGATCAAACGACGGGATGATGTTGCTTAATATCAGCGTAATGGAATAAATAAGTAGATAATAATGAAGATGAAAAACTACAAGCTGAAGCATACCTGGCTTTATAACCTATGCAGTACCAAGAAATTTAACAGGCTATTAAATTATTCTGTGGTGTAAATAAAAACAATGGCATCAGGGATGATAAGTCTTATCGATTGCCACAGAAAGCCAGCTCCAACAATGCGGTAAATTTGCTCTGTCAAAGCTCGCAGCGAGGAAGTTTTGAATTATAAAATATGTTTTCAGTAAAAGTCAGTTCTAGCTAATAGAGAAATTATCTTTCAGCATGTAGAAATAGGTTATCTTACAATCGAACAAATGCGGTTTTAAAAGCGGAAGAGATTCTTTCTCAGATGCTTTCTGGTATACTAATATGTCTGTCTGAGCGCATCTTTGTTTAGCTTCCGTAGCTATTGAGAGAAAGGAATCATGTATTTTGATGTCTACACTACATATTATTTCATTTAATAAGTATCTGGATCTTTCGGTCTATCATCAGCATATACACTAATGAACGACAGAAGAACTTCTCAGTGATTTCTCCAACTTGGCAGCATGAACAATTCTAGTGATAAAACCATACGTGAACTTCATTCATCTCTGTCGTTGAGTTATCGAATTCACATTCACGAGACAAAACAATTGGCCTTTCTCTGATACTAACCATATTCATTGTAGTTGATGAGTTACCACATACCTAATTTCATTTGTCTACTGTGTTGCATTTTGTATTTCATAAACAGAGAGATAGGCAATTGTAATTCCAAAAGGTAATTCGGAACTTTGGT
>BGPR01002911.1:33384-82679 GCA_013235015.1 Araneus ventricosus
GAATATTTCGACGACTGCAAGGCCTTTCTCTATATTGTACATACAGTCATGGAAAATGCTTCCCAGCAATACAGGTTCTATGAAGAGGGTTTAAGCAGCAGAAAGGGCGGAGAATTCAAAGACTTCGTGGTAATGCGGTCAAGTGATCTTATATAAACTATGACTATTTTGCGATTGGCGAGCAATTTATACCTTGGCGATAATAATATTTCGAAAATGTAACCTTTTCGATATTTCTATTAGGGGCTGACGGATTTTCATGAAAATTTGGTGACGTCACGGCTTAACGGAGAGAGTATATAAGACCGCGTTTGATCATGTGGTGGTTGTCGATTAGGGACGTTTGGAAGTGAATAACGTCTTTGAGTTCCTGCTTATCCGCTGTGTGAACGCAGCTGTTAGATGCTGAGCGGTGGAGTGTTGATCCATTTCGTGAAAGTCTCGGAGTCTCATCCGCTGTAGACAATCAGCCACGACATGGCTGTTTCGTGACCATATTACTGACTGTCGGTGCTGTTGTGATACTTGCTGAATTGGAACTATTACCTGAATTGGTCATATTGGTACCCGTGCAAGACTATTGTTTCCCGTACCTGTACATGTGTCTTCCTGTATATTTGTAAATAAAACCTCATCTCCAGTCATCCTGCGTCGGACTGCTTATGTACTACACACCACAGAGAGACCTTTTGCAACACTGGTGTCAGAAGGGATAGTGTAAAGGGTGAATACAAGATCTCAGACGAAGATGGCGATAACGCTGATCTACTTGCTCTCTTTGAAGGAGATGAAGAAATCTTATGGAGAAGGACAGGAAGAAATGGTAAGAAGGGACAGGAAGAAACAAGAAGGGCCGTGGAAGAAATGAAGAAGGGACAGGAAGAAATGTGAAGATTGAGATCCACCACATGTCGAAAGTAAAGTCAGAGAAATTAAAGATCATGTCAACAGTTACAGAGAAAATAGGAGGAAGATGTCCAAAGCGTGAAAAGAGAGATTGATTGAGAGTGTAAAGGCGAGGTTGAAAGAAGATCGAGGAAGTGAAGACAAAAAAAAAGCAAGGAAAGATAGAGAAGTCAAAGAAAAAGTTCAAGTGAATGTAGTGACCTAGAGAAGAGAGGCCTTGCGAACTCGAAGACAGACCAATCACCTCCTTGGCAACCAGCCTCACGTATTCCAGACCGACGGTCAAATCCCTCGACATTCGACGGACAAACGTCTTGGACTACTTTTAAAACTCAGTTTGATGCTGTGAGTTCTGGATGGACACCCGTGAAAGCCAGTCAATCTGTGGCTCTCTCTGAGATCAGCGGCGGAAGTTCTTTCAGGGAATACTCTCTGGATAAGTTGACGGACTTTATGATCTATCGAGAACGCCTCAGAAGTCTGATTCGAGAGACAGCCACTACCTATTTTATAGGACTGAATTGAAGACGAGACGGCAGAAGCCAGAGAAAGCTCAGGCATTAGCCGAAGGGAGCGACTAATGAGCCTGGTCATTGCCGAGTTCTCAGGAGCTGACAGCCTAGCAGCCCAGTACTTGTCGTGACGCTATCAGAGATGAAGATACTCACCACGCAACAAGGCTGATGGGATGCCAAAGACTTGAACTAAATAAGTATATAGCATGAAGTATGAGGCTGCGAAAACTGTTTCAAAACATCCTGAAATGCGACGATAGAGGCAGAGGATAGTACCGGAAAGAAAAGACATGTACCTGACTGTTTATTGAAAACTTGGGAAAATTACAACAGTCATACAAGCAAGAGAACACTGACGAAATCCTGAACGTGACGGCTGGAAGTGCAACAAAAAGGGTCAGCTGCACAGAGGAAGTGCCGCATTGGCCCCTCCCAACCAGGAAAACTGGTCACGGACGTCTTACGCTGCCTTTCAATAAAGCCCCTGAAGAAGGACTAAAGTTTCCGCCTGCAGAGTAAAGAAACAGGAATCGTCAGCATCTGCCAGCGGCTGCTCGATGCCAGGACACCGGCGCCAATGTCACTCCTGTGTAAAGGACAGAATTGGCCCAGAAATTGAAGGGAATTTTATTTCACACGGTCTCTGATTTCTTTAAAAGACCGCTACCGCGAAAGGCGAGATATATCGGGAAGTTGGATGGTGTAATTGAATGCGGATTTGAAAATTTCAATACAAAATTTACGTGAAGACATCACTGATCCTTGTATTTCTTGGCCTGATTTTCTGCAAAATGAATCTCATGGTGGACTTGAATGTGAGATTCGACAGGGAGGGGAGAAGAAATTTTGTTTCAGCCAGTAGAGGATTCAGTTATGTTCTGTATTGGCTAAAGAGAAACAAACCATTATACCAGCAAGATCGGAATGTCTTTATCCAGGAGTCCCAGAAGCTTCTGGGAATTCAGATATTGCACGGACTTCCTCTAAATGTTTCCCAGAAGGGGTGTCCTGTGGCGGCTACACTGCTGATTTAAAAAAAAGAAGCCATCCCGTCTGGAGTTCTGATCTTGGACCATAAACCAAGACCATCGACAAAGGAGCTGTTATGACGTGTGAGCTAGTGGTGGATATCGCTGCTTCGTCCCCTCAAGAATTCTCGGACCACTACGCCTCCGTCAATCTTTGGAGACCCGGCTTAATGAAGAACAACGAACAGCAGTGAAGAATTGCTACAAGAATTCTGTAAACTTGTTTTCTACTAGTGACTCTGATGTCGGCCGCTGCAATATGACTCAGCATAGAATTAATACAGGTAATCATCCACCAATCAAGCAATATCTAAGACGTTTGTAAAGAAAGAGGAAGTGAGCGTTTAGTTAAAGACAGATAACGGAATACAGAAGACCGTCAGGGACCTTGGGCTTCGCCTACTGTGCTTGTTATGAAGAAAGATGGGTCGACACGTTTCTGTGTTGGATTTACAGGAAGTAAACGATTACAATAGCGATATATCTCTACCACGGATAGATGACACTTGGATGCTTTGAACGGAAGCAATGGTTTTCGGACATAGACTTAAGTGGATATTGCAAGTCGAGATCTAAATCAGCATAAAGAAAAGACAGCCTTCATACCACTGACAGGGACTTCGGCAATTTAAGGTTGACTTGTAATGCCCCCAAGGCCTGAATGATCAATGGAGACAGTATTGCGGACTTCAACAGCCTGCTTTAGTTTTATTCTTGGATGACATTATTATAGTAGGACGGAACATTTCAAGAACATCTTAATAATATTCGTAAGTATTCCAGAGACTGCAGAAAGCTAACCTCGCCAAGTCCAAAGAAATGCAGATTCTTCCGAAAGGAAGTTTCTATCTTGGACACATACTTAAAAGTAGATGGAGTTAAAACCGACCCAGAAAAGACTTAAAACAGAAGACGGAAAGCCAAAGTGACTGGATGGATTTCAGCAGAAAAAGCTTTCTGATCGAACGCCAGAGTTTCCCTGCATCTCTTGACGACTGGAAGATACGCCTTCCTCGCCGAAAACGAAGACTTGAATGGGGTTGGGGTAATGTTGAAAGCGTACAGACGTCCGACAGAGAGCGAAAGCACCGTCCAGGTACGCAAGAAGACTCCATTACGACTCTGGAGCAACAGGAAATCTATCAAGTGACGAAGTCTGGATGTAAGTAACCCGAAGGACATTTGAGAGGTTCATTTCCGAAATTACAGAACTGGGAAGGGCCTATATCATCGTCGGCGAAACTGAACGACGTCATCTACAGAGTTCGTGAGGTCACCTAAACGCCAAAGCCAAAAGTAATTCACATCAACTCTACCACGATCACAGTTCGAGGTAATGAGACTGCCGGGACGCCGGGCTCAAGAGGAGCAGTGTTAAATATGGGAAAGTCGCCAGCCAGACAATACAGGTCTTATGGTTGGAAGAGGTTTACAAGGTGAAGCAATGGAGTGACCTATCGACTCTCGTGGCACGTATGACCTTGGCGACAAACGCGCGACCATATTTTGCGACTGTAGCAAATTTGAGCCTTGAAGCGACAAGAGAATTTCATTCTGAAATGCAACCCTTTTCTCGATATTTCTATTGACGCGAGATCTAGGATTTCATGAAATTCTAATGTGACGTCACGCGCTAACGGAAGGAAGATATAGAGACCGCGTTGTGGACTCACGGTGGTGGGTTGTTCGACTAGGATGCCTTGGGACGCGAACGTCTCTTGAGTTCTATCCGCTGTGCGAGCCAAAGTAAGCTGTTAGACCCGAGGGTAGGAGTGTTGGATCCATGTGAAAGCTCGGAGTTCTATCCGCTGATGAGCTAATCAGCTGGTGAGCTGAGCTGTTATTGTCGTGACTATTGTGCCGCTGACTGTTTGATGCTATTAGATATTTGCCTGACTGAACTATTATTGGACCTGTAATTGTTAAGGTTCATTTTACATTGGTAATCTGTGCAGGACTACGTTTCTGTACTCAGCATGTCTTCCTGTATATTGTAAATAAAACCTTCATTCTCCATTATCCTGCGTGTCGACTGTTGAGTACCATACAACTACAGAGAGACCTTGCAACACTGGTGTCGAATATTAGTGTGTATGGTGAATAAGATTCCTGTGACGAAGATGGCTGACAACAAGATCTACTGTTGCTCTCTTGTAGCTGAGATGAAATCTATGGAGAAGGGACAGAAATGAAGAAGGACAGGAAGAAATGAAGAAGGGTCAAATGGGAAGAAATGAAGAGAAGAAATGAAGATTGGATCCAACTGCACGTCGAAAATGAGAAATTAAAGATCGTCAACAGTTGCATAGAGAAAATAGAGGAAGATGTCCAAAGTGAAAAAGAGAGATTGAGAGGTAAGGCGAGAAGGAAAAGGGAAGATCGATGGTATGGAAGACAAAAGTACAAGGAAAAGATAGAGGAAGTCAAAGAAAACAAGAAGATCGGCGACCTAGAGAAGAGGCTCCAGAACTGAAGACAGACCACCCCACTCTGGCAAATCCAGCCTCACGTATTCCAGACCGACGGTCAAACTCGACATTCGACGGACAAACGTCTGACTGTTTTCAAAACCAGTTTTGACGCTGTGAGTTCATGAACGGATGAAATAAATCGTGCAGCCAGTCAACTTGTACTTCCGAGGATCAGCGGAAGTTCTTCAGGAATACCTTCTGATGTTGACGACTTGTGACTATCGAGAACGCCTTAGAAGCCTGATTCGGAGACAGTTACCACGGTCAGAGTAGGACTGAATTGAAGATGAGACGGCAGAAGCCAGAAAGTTTCAGGTATTAGCCGCCGATGTGAGCGATCAATGAGCCTGGCCTACGCCGAGTTTCAGGATGTCTGAGACAGCCTAGCAGCCCAGTACTAAATGACGCTATCAGAGATGAAGATATCGTACCACGCAAGGTTGATGGATGCTGTAAAGACTTGAAATCAGCCTGGGTTACAGTACGAAGTAATAGAGGCTGCGAAAACTGTTTCCAAAACATCCTGAAATGATTGATAGAGGTAGAGGATAGTACTGCCGGGAAAGAAAGATGAAAAATCTGACTGTTTATTGAAAACTTTGGAAAAATTATTAAACAGTCATGTTGTTGGAAGAGGAACACTCCTCGACGAAATCCTGAACGTGATTCTGGTTGAAGTGTAACAAAAAAGGGTCATACAGAGGAAGCGCTGTGACAATTCTCCCAGGAAAACTAATGGCTGGGACGTCTTACGGGGCGAAGGCTGCCTTTTTCTCACAAAGCCCTGAAGAAGGACTAAAAGTTTTCCTGCATTCTTTATGGAGGAAGAAATGGGACTCTACTGAAGGTCTATTGGCGGTCCCTTTGTTTGATGTTAGTGGACATGCCACTGTCACTCGTAAGGATGTGAATTGGCCTCCAGAAATTGAAGGGAATTTTATTTACACGGCTCCTAACATTTCTTTAGCTACTGGGTGAAAAAGGAGAGGTTAATGGAAGCTGGATGCAATTGAATGATCTAGAAAATTTCAACACAAAATTCTTATACGTAGCTGACATCACTGATCCCTTATTTCTCGGCCTGGATTTTCTGCAAAAATTTAACTTCATGTGGTGGACCTGGAGAAGAACGAGATTTGGACAGAGGAGAAGAAATTCCTTGTTTTCAGCTATAGACTCAGTTATGCTCTGTATTACAAAGAGAGTCCACATAACAGCAAGATCGAAATGTCTTATCCAGGAGTCCTGCAGCTTCTGGGGAATTCAGACAACGGACTTCCCCAGCCAAGTTTTCCAGAAGGGTGTCCTTGCATGTCACACCTGCCGATTTTAAAAAAGCCATCCCCGTTCGAGTTCTTGAATAATTCATAAACCCAAGAATTCATCGACAAAGGAGAGCTGTTGGCTGCGACGTGAGCCAGTGGTGATATCAAGTTAACGTCTTCAAGAATTTTTGAACACATGTGGCCCCGTCAACTTTGGAGAATCTTGAAGGGCTTAAATTGAAGAACAACGAACAGCAGTGAAGGAATTACAAGAATTTCAGAACTTGTTTTCTACTAGTGACTCTGGATGTCGGGCCGCTGCAATATGACTCCAGCATAGAATTAATACAGGTAATCATCCACCAATCAAGCAATATCCAAGATGTTTGCCTCAAAGAAAGATAGCGGAAAGCGTTTGAAGGATGGGTGGATAACGGACAATAGAAGAATCACAGGACCTTGGGGCTTTACCCACAGCTTGTTAAGAAGAAAGATGGGTCGACACGTTTCTGCTGACTAAGCAGGAAGCAACGAGATCACAATAAAGGATAAGCTGGCCCTCTACTACGGATAGATTTTAGACACCCTGGATGCTTTGAACGGAAGCCAATGGTTTCGATATTGCAGTGGATAATAAGTGCCGAGATCCAACCCGAAGATAAAGCAGAAAGACAGCAATACAACCGAACGAAGCAATATGGTGAGGTCTTAAACTAGAGATTCGTCAAAATCTGGAGATCGAATATTGCGACGATTGCAATACTTTCTCTCTATATACTTCGTAAATGAGAAAGTAAACACGGGGATTTCAACAGGCTATTTTATAACTAATATATCTTTTAAAAATATGTTTCGGCCTATTTTTAATCTACAGAAACATACTATTTAATATTTAACTCATTCTATTTGTGCAGTTCTTTTACACGTTTCCTTAACGCACATTTTTACAAACTGCACTCTTTATTTTCAAAGTAACTTTTTTAAATACAGTTTTATTCATTTTCTGATTTAATGTAAAATAAAGGAAATGAATTAAAGAACACTGAAAATGGTAAATAATTTAGAAATAAAAGGGAATCTCCAGTTTCCAAAAAGTGATCTCTTGGAAAGCGCTCCTATGTGCTGCTAGCTTGACAATGTTACACATCTTCATTTTTCCTTCGACTAATTATTGCAAACGCTTCGGATCCTAAATAAATGCAATGCATGATGCAGTAATAAAAAAAATATTATGTATCAATTAACTGAATTTATATGAAGTTGTTCAGCTAACATCAAAATAATTTAAAAAGGATTATTCTAAAAGAAAACCCAAATTAAAAGTTAGTTATGAAGAAATTATTGCAGAATGAAATCCTAGGAAATTATTCCAAAACTAACAAAGAGTTAAAAAATGTTGACTGATGTAAAAATAAATAAATAAAATGCTGAATATGCATTCAAGAAAATGTGACCTCTTTTTGCGTAATATTTCTTTTAACACGTAAATTATTTTAGCAGCGCCATTTTGAATTCAGTTGAAATTAATGGAACAAAAGTCACAAATAAATTATAATAAACTGACAAAAGTTTTCATTTGCTAATTTAGAGTGAAAAATTTTGAATTAAAGCACATTAAAGCAAGGTTTCAACCATGGACCAGAATGCCATATCTGTAAATGCAGTTGCAGTACAAACATCTCAATAATGCAAGACAAAAAACCTTCAGCCACATAACCTTCTTCGACAATAGAACTTTCGTATTAAAACCACTCTAAGGGCTTTTAAAACTTAAAATAAATTCTGAGCTGATTTAAATAGACCATAATTTTTAAAGAAATCTGAATGTTAAGCATTTGTCACTTCCATTTAGGGATGGGAAAAACCTGCCGGTTTAAACCGAAAACCGTTTTTTTTTTGTTTCCGTAAACCGGTTTTTTTTAATCCAAAACTGGGGGGGGGGGGAATCGGCAAAATCAGTTATCAGAAGATAGGCCCCGATTACAAGGTTTCAAGTTATAAAGTTTTGAATTTCATCATCTTAGGCCAATAAACGGCCACCACTTCCTCGAGGCGGACATTATTAAACGGTCTAAAATAGTCATAGTCAAGCTTTCATAACTCGATTAGTTTTGGTTGCAGACGAGTGGAACATTTTGTTTAAAATTTCAGTGTGCCAAAAATATTTTAATAAATAAGATTAACAGGAGCGGGAGGCTATAAAAATTTAGACATAGTTTTTTTTTTATTATTATTATACATATAGACGCAAACAACACAAAATACGATTATTTGCGTCTGTACTCTCTAATTTCTTTTTTTATTTGTCTACAATACTTAATCCAATTCTTAAAATTTTGTCTACAATACTTACTTATCGTGTTAATTACTCCTTTATTATTATTACTTATTGTTTTAATTACTTATTTATAATCATTACTTATTAAATTAATTAATTATTGTATTAATACTTACTTATTGTATATTATTAATAATAATTAATTCTGTCCACAAACGTTGCCTTAAAAAAAACGAAAACCGGTTTTTTTCAAAAGCCGGTTATTTTGAGCGGTTTTAACCACCAGGTTAAACCGGAGGTGAAAAAAACCGGTTTAACCAAAAACCATTTTTTTTTTTTTTTGCAATAACCGCCAACCCTACTTCCATTGTAGTATAAAGAACAATATGGATTTCGAAAATACAATTATTTCTAAATTTTATTTATCAAAGAGCTTTTTGTACATGCTCTAGATAAAAAAAATAACTCTCTTTACCAAGTCCTAAAGTATTATTTAATATGACAAAGTTTGATTAAACTACTGAAACTTGTGTAATTTATCAATTAATTGAAAACATGAATTATGGACAGGAAAGAAAAGGTTCCTCCATAAATGTTCCGACAGTCATATATATGCGTGCTTCATCTAATCCTGCTGATATATTAGCTACAAGACAGTTAGACAGTTTGTGTCTGGTAACAAGCTGTTCACTGATCTATTTCAGGAGGAATGATGTCGAGTCACTTAATTAATGCAAGGAGATAAATGATCTTCGTTGATCGGAGACTTTCTGCAACTAGCTGAAAGTTGATCTTATGGGTTACCATATCACTCCGTCCGTGTGTGTATGCGCGTGTGGGTGTTGCCACTCTACAGAACAAACCCAGAACTACGAAATTTGGCACAAACATACTTTGGAGGGTGGGAATGTGCACTTTGGGGTCACTTCTTTGAAATTTTAATTAATTAAAAATTAAAAGAAATTTTGATGTTTTACGGAGATAACTTCCAAAAATATAACAGGGAAAAAATGATTTTTTACACAATCTTAAAATTCAAAAAATGTCTCTCTAATTTTGATAAATTTTAAATATATTTTTTAATACATTTTACAATAATATTTTCATTGCTATACTCAAATTCAAGCCGTTTTCATTCTTGCTCAAATATTTTTTTCTGGGTTTTCTTCTATTTTTAATACCTAAAGTATGAAGATTTGTCTTATTTTTTGTATAATGAGTAGATTTCTTTTTAGAGCTTGGTTTTAATTAAAGTTTCGAATTTTAAAAAAATGTGATGATAATAGGAAAAAATGACAGACAGATAGGGAGGCGAATAGCGGTGTAAGACAACTAAAATAGTACGAATTATATGTCTATCAAAATCTGAATTTTAAAAATAATTTACTGAGAGAGAGCCATTAAGACCAGGCTAAGTATAAAAGATTTCATCGAAATTCTTAGCAACCAACTATCTCGGTGAACTAACAGGTGCGGCTTATGTTAAATAAATAAATAAAAGCATCTCATTCTCTAAAAAAATATAACTATTGCATTATAAGGTAAAGACACTAGACTTTACTTTATTTTGAGCTAAAAAAATTTCTAATACAATACAATTCTTGTTGATTGAAACTTAACAGGGTTTTTCCCCTGATCATTGCATCTCTCTATTCATCCCCTTTTAAATGAAAATTCATAATAAAATATTAGAGTTACTTGAATCGATTTTAATTTTAAATGAACAGTTAAGCTCCATAGAATTTAGTCAAAAATGGATTACAAATCAATCCAATTGATGGTTCTCAAACTGATAATCTTTCCCTTCCCTCAAATATAGACATAAGTGCAACATCTGATGTTGAATAAGCAAAAGGAATTGCACAAATTGAGTCCTGCATCCCTTTGAAGATAAATAAATAAAAAAAATTTTATCTTGCATGTCATAACTTCCAAACTTGTTGACACAAAAGCAATCTTATCAGATAATATCCTCAGAGGCACTTAAAAGATTTTATTGACACGAAGAAAGATAGAATAAAAGGATAAGATAAGAAAAAGAAATCAAAATAAGACTTTTCAGAGACATTTAAGGGCATAAAAATGTCAACTATAACTTAGAAAGTAATTGAATAAAAGTTCATGAATAATAAACAGAAATGGAAGGAACAATAGATTTTTGGAGATTCACTATAACTGCAATATTTGATCAATTCACAATGGATTTCTGCTTACTCCGTCAGACCTAGTTTCAGGAGGATATATTTTCAATTTGATTGTAGTTGACTCTTGCCCGAAAAATAAATATTCTGAAATGGAACCCGTATCTCTATATTTGTTTTTCAACTACATCAACTAACAACAACAACTAGGACAAAATATGAAAATGAATAAAAATTTCTAAAAATCTGCAATGTTGACGAATGGTTTTAACAAAAATTATTCATCAGCAAGATAGACTTCAGTACAAAATGAAATCATTGTTAAGAATTCTATCAAAATAAAATTTTATTTAAATCAAAATAGCTGCCCAATTTTAGGCGGGAAGGTATTGTCTAATAGGCGGTATTAATAAAAGCTAACATAACTCAGCTCGATTTAACACTAAGCTTTAAAGTCACTATTGATTTTTTTCGTACAATATAGATATGCTTCTGATACACAACAGTAAACACTGAATATATAATCAGATTTATCAATAAACTATTTCTAGTTCATTAATAAACAACTTAGATAATTGAAGATACATTTAGGTTCAAAATGAAATTGTAACACTTCATAAAAATTTGCGGAATCAACAGCCTTGTAAACTTTGGGACCACACGAAAACTGGTGATCATTATACTGAACCATGTCATGATATAAATTTACAAATAATTAAGAAAAACGTACTTACTCGCATTTCAAGAGAAAATGCAAAGGACCCGGACCAAGGAAACGCTATCACAGATATATAAAAAAAGTAAAGCTGATAAATAGAAACTTGTTATAAGAGGTTGAGAACGGAAAGGGGTTCTACAGTTTCTTTCACTAGAGGCAGCACAACCCTGGAAAAAGCACCATTGAAGTTTCTTAGTATCTACTTTAGTTTTACTAATGGAGAAAAGGCAGCCAATGGGACATCACATGAAATGGTGCAGCCACCTCGGGCCGTTGACTCCTGTCGTTGTGTCTTGAGACTCGGGACTTTTGGCCTGAACCTTTAACACATAATTTTCGCTAGAGTTATTGTCCCAAAACTCCTGGCCGTTAGCCACGTATTTCAAAGCAAAAACCAGTCTTTGGCCAGGACAAAGGTGAGGAAGTTGAAGGCTAAAACTAAATTTGTCCGAAAAGCCATCGCAGGACGATGGCACATAGTCCGCGTTGAGGTCTGTATGGGCTGCCCACTCTGTGGTCGTGTATCTCACCTGCACCAGTTTCTCGAAACCTAAGTTCAGCACTCGCACGACTCCAATTACGCGGAGATCGTTGGTAATACAATTTTCTAAGCACACTTTTTGCTGCCGGACTTTATCCAGAAAATGTGGATCGGACCCGGGCTGTTCAAACTGAGTAACGAATTTGCACCCTGCTTGCGTCAAGCCTGGTGCACTGTTACTCCAAGGCAATAAGTAAGGATTGCTTGAGGATGGTCGAACTTTCAGGTCAGCGAAGGCAGACTGAGGAACTATGGGCGCGTCGTCATCTTTGACAAAATGGCGAATGGCCTCCAAGTCCAGACCCAGGACGTCCGCAAATCGAACTATTTTCTTCCGACTTGGAGTCCCGGGTGGAGTTTTGCCCGTCTTCAGAGAAGTGCTGCGTACCAATCGATGGCAATCTGGTGGAGAGAGTAGGTTTTCAGAAACTGTGGTCTCAGTGGACAAGGTTGACGATACACTGAAGTCTTCTTCTTTGACATCTTCTACTGGACTGGTCATACAGACCCCATTTGTTTGACAAGACTCTATGAGCTGCAAACGGCTCCGAAGTTCGTCGGCAAGAGGACTGCCTTCGTCTTTGTAGTCATATATCGGACTGGCCAGCTCGGACACTGTTTCGGTACTATTGGAAGTGGTACTACTGGGTTCCTCTGTCTCGATAGTCAGAGCAGGAGAATCAGACTGCATTTCGGATTCAGATGCAAACGACTCAGGGGGAGAATCCGGTCTCCACACGTGGTGCTCATCTTTATTATAATTTCCTGAAAAAAAGAGAAAAATTAATAGTTTTTTTCTAATTTATTTATTGTTAGAAAATTTATTTCACTTAGTTTTCAAAATTATTATGCAACTTTTATTGGCATTTATTGTTGACAGTTTTCTTCAGAAATACTTTAGAGTAGTGCTGTTCATATTATTCCAACAACTGATGGCAAATCTCAAGATGGACAAGAGAAAAGGCCTTCTTCTCAGATTTTAAAACCAAGATATTACATGACAACAGCCTATTTTTTTTTATTTCCTTCTATTTTACATTCATGACTGGAAGCACCGTGATAATATAAGTAATGACATTTTTTTTTATTTCATTCAGAGTAGTTTGCTTAATTTACCGATGAATTCATCATCAATTGTATGACTGTTGTTCATTTTGAGGAAAATAGTTAAAATAAAATTTGCATAACATTTTTTTTCAAGCAATATTCCTCAAACAAAATAATTATTACGTCTTTTGGATCATAAGTTAAATCAAGGGTCAAATTAAAATTCAAAAATGTAAATTCAAATTAATAAAAAAATGTAACATTTTCATATTAAATTGTAAAATTTAGAAGCATTCGCGTTGATAATTCCTTAAAGATTGAGTGTCTTCTCCTCAAGCAACAATGGCTTATTCTCTGTCAACAGCAATGATAAACGCAAGTTTTAAATTAAATCAATCTTCTATTATTCAGTTAGGTCCTTTGTTATTTACTTTTACACTTTTTCAGTGTTCTTGAACCAATTACGCAATTAAATTATTTATTACATTTACTTCCTGGTATCTTTATTAATTGAAAGGTCAAGATCTCGTGATTCTCATGTGAGAATTTTGAATCATTTTGCTAATAGAGTACAATCAAATATAAAACTTTTCATTCATAAAAATAATTTCAAGTATTTTAGTGCATATATATATATTTTATATTTTTATTATAATAACCATCCCAATATTTATTCTTGGTCGGATACATTTTACCTCCAACGTGAAAATGCTTTTTAAATATAGCGAATGTCTATCTTAAGTTATATAGCGTACGATTGGTGCAAATGGCATCATAATATCAATTCAAATATGAAAATCTAACATTTGATTTGGTTAATAATAAAACTAGACAAATTTAGCGCACATGTACAAAAATCTAATTATCGTATCCTTCTGATAAAATTCACTGGTTATAAAAATAATTTAAGAACAGTGATATTTTTAATTACATTTCAGAATAAATCATTCAAATAATGAAACAAAATAGCCAACATTTATGATCAAAACTCACTATCTGTGAAAAGATCAAAAGCTAACATTTCGAATCAGGAAAAAACGAAACATTTAAAAAAATGCTCCACTATACATAACCATATTATACAGAGAAACTCTTCTTTCCGTATTATGGTTAAATTAATAACAGATAATTTTCAAAAATACAGAAGGTGCAAAAAATAATCTAAGAGTATAAGTAAAAACGATATCAGTTATCGCGGGAAGTATAGAATTAAAACTCTCCAAATAATTTGTATAAGCTTCTTCCAATCTAACCATAAATTTACAATCAATTTCTGAGCAATTTTCTAAATTTTAGTCAGGTGATGTAATATTTTATACACACAAAGCACTTTATTTCTAATACCTTAGTCTAATGCCCCAGTCTGCTAGGAGTACGTATAAAAAAATAACTGCACGATAACTATTTAGACATGAAATAATCAAACAGAGCAATCTTTTTTCAGTAGTTATTCAAAGTAAAAAAGCGCAATCATTTTTTCAAAAATAAGTTATTGAAACGTTAACTTCGTCTTTCTTAACAAACATAAGACAAAAGAAAATAACAGCATTTCAAGAAGAAAAATATCTCTCGACTCTTCAGTCACGAGGAAACTAAAATAAACTATTCAAATTATATTATGCAAGTGATATGCCGCAATAAATAATTTCAATGTTTATTTCTAAGCCTATATTTGTATTTCGAACTGAAGTAGAAATTCAACTCGTGACTGTAGCGTCTGTCATAAAGTATTCGTCTGAAAACATTTCTAGAAAATTTGATTAGATTTACAATTCTGGCAATTCTTTAAATGAATAAACTATACTTACTTCCATAAACTTGAGACAACATCACAACAGCACTTAGTTATCAAAATATTTTTTTACCTATTACATCAATATCTTAGGATTATCTTAAAATTCTAATCTGGTTTTGAAGGGTTCAATCAATCCCGAGGAATTGTAAACACTGATCTCAAGAATGTTGTTTTGACTTTTGTGTTATCAATGAGACGTTTGGAGGAGTTCCAATGAGGACAGTACTCTTCCATACTTTATCGATGTTACGGTAAATCCACCAGCGTCACATCCGCTGCTATTTCCGTGTTAGACAATCCCTGACAGACAAAAGCACTTTCCGTTCCTTCACTGTCTCTTCCGATCCCACAAGTCGTCATTTTTTACGACTTTCGTCTGAATTGTACTTCTTCTGCAAGTTTATTGATCTGAGCTTCATAAACAGCTTACTCCTAGTTGTCCGTTAAACATTTTGTCGTTTCTCTATTTACATTTGGTGATATTTGTATTTCTTCTGATCCAATTTCCCTCAAGCAAACAATCCTTACCTGCGGTTTCCTGATAAGGAATCGATTTCCTACTCAGTTTTAAAATAAATCGTAAAAACTAATGGGACTTTTGAGAAATAAATGAAAGATTAGAGGGAAATTGTCGAACGCAGTTTTTATAAAACTTTACAGGCTTAAAATTATTGGACTCATTTCATTAAAAAAAACCTATAATGCAGCAACTTCGTTTCTTTAAAATGAAAGAGTAGCTCAAAAAGTTTTTTTTTCAGATAGGGCGTTACGGCGCACTAAATCTGCTGCAGCAGGAGATTCCCAACGCTAATTGTCAAAATGGCTATCGTGCAGCAGAAGGCACGTCTGACACGCCTCTGGTTCCATGAAAGCAAATCAATTGTAACAGTTCAAAGTTCAATGTTTTCACCTAGAGTATCAAAATTGTCAGTCACCAAGTAAGAAATCAACCAAATGTTGGTATGATCAATTTAAGGAACAGGAATAAACGTATCAGAGAAGGTGATAGACAACTGTCGGTCTCAGACACAGTTGTTGAACGAGTTAGGGGACTTTCACTTTTTAATTGCTCATGCCAACGCTTAATGGAGTTCTTACCTACAATTTCGATACTCGAATCGAAAACGTCTTTGAACTGTTACAAATTATTTGCTTTCGTGGAACCAGAGACGTGCCAGACTTGCCTTCTGATGCACGGTACCCATTTTGACACTTGCGTTGGGTATCTACCACTGCAGCAGATTTAGAGCGCCGTAACGGCGCGTTACCTATCTGAAAAAAAAAGACTTTTTGAGATACTCTCTCGTTTAAAACCAGCGGGAGTGATCTTCCCGAAACTTTCTCGTATACTTCACAAAATGGTGTAATTTTCCCTCTCCCTAGAGTAGCCACAAGTCCCGTATTATTAATTCACTACTCAGTCCAGTATTATTATTTGTTCCGTTTTCTTCCTAAACTCTGTGTCATTACAATTTTAAAATGACTTGCGCCTAATTTTATAATTATGTGAAAGAAGAAAATGATATAATTAAGAAAGTAAAATCAGCTTTAAAGTGTGACTGGGCTAAAAAAGATTAGCCTCGCATTTTTTTTTTTTATTATTATTCTACGTAGTCTTTTTATAAGATTGCTTAAACATTATTGATTTTTTATCAGAATAAAATAAGCTACGTACCTACTCTGTTCATGATTTATTTATTTAACATCTAAACGTCCCGTATCAATCCTACCTTTCCCCGCGTCGATAAAAAATTGAATCTACTGTAACCCAGAATGCAATGCTTATCCACTTGTTTCCTTCAGCGCGCCTCAAGGTCATGCTCGCCAAGACGGAAATAGTGCGCTTAAGTAAGAAAATTGAATAAGCAATTTGAACGCCTTTTTTAACCGATTGAAATGAAAATTGGATACAAATCTACCATTAGAGTTAGATCACATACCAAATTTCATTTATCTAAGTAGTTGTAGTTGTAGTTATGGCGTTCAGAAGTATGCGATTATACAGACAGACATACAGTCAGCCCTTTGACGGATTTGGCCCACAATTTTATACTGACCTACATTCCTGATGATAAAACTGTGTACCAAATTTTATCCATCTAGCTGTTCAAGTTTTTGAGTTATGGTGTTCACATGAACGCGGAGAGACAGACTTCCCGCAGACAAATTTTGACCAAAATTTGATAGAAATCTACAAATTATGTGTCAAGATCACATACAAAATTTCTTCTCTGTAGCTCTAATTTTCGAGTTATCGTGTTCACAGACAGACATAATTCTAAAGTTGTGTTTGTCGGACTCGGGGGAGCTCTAAAACGTGGAGATTCGTCAAAATCTCGAGAACGAATTATTTGACGATTACAATACTTTCTCTTTGTATACTTCGTATACGAGAAAGTAAAAATCGAAGTTGCTACATTATGGGGTTTTGTTTTGTAAATTTTTGAAATGGGTCCAATAATTTATGACTAGTCTGTATGATTTATACAGCGATATATTTTCTAAATCAAGATGCAGTAATTTTACAATCAAATTGTAGTTTATTGATTTGGATCTTACAAACGAATCTGAATTTTAGTTGTCCGTTGAACTTCAGTTGATATATTTACATTTGGTGACATTTAAAACGCTTTTTATACCAGTTTCCTTCATGCATCCATTTCAGATAAGATATGATTGTGGCTTCCTACGCAGTTTTGAAATAACTCGTAGGAACTAATGGGAAATGTGAGAAATAAATACCAGATTCCAAGGAAAATTAGACGAACATAATTTTTACAAAACTTAATATTTTGTCAGCGAAATATATTTAAACTAAAAGGTAAAGTTTATACATCAAAAGCATCCACATATCATTCAATACGAGAAGTTTCTTTTAAAGTTTTAACTTGAGTTGCCTTCTGTTGTAACTTTAATATATAAACTGAAATTAAACGTTTTTACAGTGTTTTTATGCTCACTTTTCTTTCTTAACCGACAATTAAAAAAGTTAGTTTTATTTGTGCTAACGAAAATTATTTTTATACCATCTTAAAGAGAAAGAATTTTTTTTAATGATACCTACCAATTTTAATTGCTGTACAATTTTCTTCTTCAATTTTAATAAACATTTCAAAATTCATTATAAACATAATTATCAACAATGCTTTCTATTGTTGTAATTAAATTCAAACCCATGATATTATTTCACTAAATATTTCTTTCACGTGTTGAAGTTAGGATAAAAATATTACTTTCACATTAATTCCAAGGCAGAATTTTTATTTCAGAACATGTCCACCTTTTGATATGGAGGCACAGCAATCCAATAACTTTAATTTAATTACTCTCTCTATGCGATGTTGCGCTTAATTTTCACAATTTTTTTAATGATTCTAATGATTGTGTAAGGTTATTCAAAGTTAACGAGTCCCGTTACTAGCGACAGGAAAAGACCTAATGAGGAAAAGAAGGAACAGTATGCGAATGTTTTTTCTGGTCAGACACACAAACACCAAAAAGAAGAGAATGATACTTCGGGCCATGGTAATAAAACCCATGATATGGAGGTACTTCTGTTGTCGCCGTAGCAATGATGGGAAGGGAAAAATAGAATTCCGAGAGTTGGTAAACTCTCAACATACAGAAACAAAAAAAGAAGAGACGGGTTTAGATGCTAGCCGAGGGGTCAGACGACACGAGAAAAAGGAAAGAAAATCAATTAAAGACGCTGCGGCGAAAAACTGTTTAATTAAGTTTAAAGTGTTATAAGTACTTAGACTTAAAAAAAAAAATTTTTATCCCGAGCAACACCGGGTATATCAGCTAGACTTTTATGAATTAAAAATTACAAATTATTACAACAAAGCATTTTTATGAGCGTAGTGAGACTGAAATAAATAAAACAAACTTCGGATGGCTCCAGATTTAATTTTGAAGAAAATGATTCTTTTTAATTAATAAAATATTTCAAAGATAAATTATTTTGATATATGTGCCATCACCGATTTTATAGGTATGAAATTAACAATGCAACCTACAGTGTTTTTTTAATAATTTACTTTTCTAAACATAGTTAATTAAAAAATTGGCAAACTGAATTCATTTCATAAACTCACCAAAATGTCCTTTTTCGTAAAATAAACATCTTTGAATCATATAGAAATTATATTTATAAAATATTTAGATTATATGTGAAATAGTTTAAAGTTCATTGCTGACAAGACATAATTACTTTGTAAATAAAGTAATATTTAACATTTACATTATTCATCTAGGCACGGCTTGGCAGAGGGCTTGTTTTGTACTTAACTAACTTTTGTACTTGTTAAATATTACTTTGTAAATAAAGTAATATTTAACATTTACATTATTCATCTAGGCACGGCTTGGCAGAGGGCTTGTTTTGCACTTAACTAACTTTTGTACTTGTTAAATATTACTTTGTAAATAAAGTAATATTTAACATTTACATTATTCATCTAGGCACGGCTTGGCAGAGGACTTGTTTTGAGAGAAATTCCGCAAAAGAATTAAACCGAAGAAATATTCTTTTTCATAAATTAGCTAAGCTCAGTGGTTCACACATAGTATAATATTTATTCCTGAAAGGGTTAATATCCGATTAATATATATGAGATACATTAAGTTCCTCTCATACTAAGTGCAATTAAAATATATTCTTTAAAAATAAAAAAATTGATATTTAAAATTCAGAAGCATTTAATCTAGATTTAAATCTTCAGTACTCAGGTTTAAACCTTTTGCATTAAACAGTTACTTCTCTTCTTTTTTATATAATTACCACAAAATAAAATGCACACAAATTACCACAGATGAAATTCAATAGAAAAGTTATTATTTCAAAAATATATCAGATTTGAATCTTTTATATCATGTAATTTCTTTCTTCTTTTTTATTTAAATTACCACAAAATGAAATGCATACAAATTACCACAGATGAAATTTAATAGAAAAGTTATTATTTCAAATATAAAAAAATGTATTCGATTTGAATCTTTTATATGATGAAATTTCTTTCTCCTTTTTTATTCAATTTACCACTAAATTTCGAGGCACTTTTACTTGGCTTTCAAACCTAAACACAAACAATCACGGCAGCTGAAATTATGATTCGACTGCCGCCAAGAGTAAAGTTCGCAGACTCCATCTAACAAAACAGATGCACGTGCTGTGAACGTCAAAAGCGACCTTATGAAAATGACTTCGTTCAGCTGGCATCGAGCCCTGTCATACGAAATCGTTTGATAAACGAGATGTTAATTTAAGACCATCTATGACCTCTTCCTGTGTACTCATACTTTCACGGACCATGAGAAAGTAAATAGTCGTACGCTCGCCCAAAAGGATAAGGGTATGTTGCTGCTTGTCACTCTTTCTTAAGGTGCTAAGTTCTAGAAGGAATACCGTTTAATTTCATAACCTGCTTGGATTGGAAACATTCCAAAATATACCATATTCGAACACTTGAAACTACTCTTCGCGTGTGTAAACAGAATCATTAGGATGAATTTCATGTCCTCTCTTTAAAAAAAGATTTAGAAGCGATTGCACCTGTAATTCTTTCTAATTTTATTGAAAGGATTAGAGAATTGCGTATTTTTATGAAATTAAAACGTTTTAGAGTTTAGCCAGTTAAATAACTTGCATAATCTTCGTATATTTATTTTTCTATCGGTTTATTAAAATGGATTTTAGACGATAGTATGTACTATTGCAGTATTTTGTCGCATTTTGCATTAAGAAAGTTTTAAAATTTTGATATTAAAGGAAACAAAAGAATTTATCCTCGTTATGAAAATTATGAAACCTTAAAATGTTAAATTTAAAATGAAAATAATTTTCTCTGCTAAGTTTAGTTTAGTTATATTAACATCCCGTTTTGAAGCAACACGAGGGCTATTTAGGGACGGACTCCGTCATTTTGAACTGCGGTCAAATGACGAAGGCGACACCTAAGTTGGCAACCCCTCTCCAAATTTCCGCACCACACCAGCGGGATGACGTTTGATACCCCTACGTATGATTTAAAGTGCAACACGCCCAATAAATACACGACGGATCTTTAGTGGAATCGGGTTTCGAACATGGAACCATCTAGCTCTGAGGCCGGCACCTTAAGATTGAGTTCTGTACAATTGATTATTACCATTCAGTTCTTTGATTCTTTCCATTCAAAATCTGAGTTATTTTTTATTAAATTAGCTCAGAGTTTCAATTCAAATTTCAAAAATTTACAAAATTCAAAATATAAATCTTTCAAATAAATTTTTGAAAAATTCTCATTGATTTACAAAATTATAATCTAATAGTATGAAGATAGGAATAATAATATATTTGCAGTTGATATTGATAAATTATAAAATCATTAATCGCTTTTAAGTAGTGGCAATGCATTTCATTGAACTACATAAACATTACTAATATAATAGCCCCAGTGGCGAATCCAGGGGGGGGCTATCGGGCTACAGCCCCCCCCCAGAGCCAAGCCAGAATTCTTGATATTATTTAAAATCATTAAAACTGTTTTTTTCTTAATTTACCTCTTTAAAAAAAAATAAAAACGTTTCAACATTGCTTTCTGACTTGGACAGGCTCGAAAATTTTCCTATTTTTGTAGTCATTGCACTTGTTTTTTGTTGTCCAAGACATTTTTTTTGGCTAGTTATTTCATTGTAATTTTTATTAAATTACAGAAAGTATTGTATTGTTCTTTATGATTCTTATTGTCAGGTGAGCAAAATCTGTAAAGTTAAAGAGTTTTGGTTTACTTCAGCCTTGAGGTTTGACATTCGTCACGACGATACAAACTTTTTATGACCTCCCCCCCCCCCCAGACCCGAATCCTAGATTCGCCACTGAATAGCCCAGATCTCTCGGTACCGCTCTGACGTCACTAACAATAAAACTCGAGCCATAGCACTGTGAGACGTCAAACAGCATTATTTCATTGTTAGAGAACCTAAATTTCAGTCATTTTAAATTTTAAATTAATTGTCGTTCTAATTTCAAATTTAATAGCTCTAAAAATAGTGGAATAAAATTTTCTATCGATTGATGTAAAATTTATCTCGCTATGATCAATAGTTCCCGAGAAATTTTAAATTATATTAATCCTATATTTCAAATTAACTTCAATTTTTTAATAGAAAGTAGTAAATTACGTCAGTGGTATATCATGCGCGTGATATAGTTTGGACGCCACGATGGACGATGGATTTTTTGAATAAAGAAATATGTAAATAATATGTAAATAAAAAATATTTCCTGTCATAAAACATATGTTTATTTTATTTGTTTTCAATCTATGTTAAACATTTCTCTCGCATATATATCTATTTAAACACGTCAAATTTGACGGAAAATCTCTCAAATGAAGAGGCAATTGACGGGTGATTTTCTAGTTTAATAATATTCAGTTACTTTTTCTTAATGAAATTTTACGAAAAAAATATTTCATTATTGAGCTGACCATATATTTTTAAACTCCACCAACCAAGCTTATTCCCGGAACTAAAATATTTGATTTTTTAAAAATTACGGGAGGCTGTCTTTTTCAAACAGCTGCTGATGTTAAAGGCGTAGGTCTACTTTACTCGCGTGACTCTTTTCCAATTTTCAAATTTTTTTATAACTTCTATTGTTATCCTTTATCTCCAAACGAGATATAGATGATCGCGTCACCAATTCATGCGTATTTTTTCCCAACTTTGCGACTCAGTAGTCACTAAACTACAATTCCGATTTTCATTTTTTTTTTGTAACTTCTGTTGTTACCCTTTATCTCTAAAATAAGACATTAGTTATGTTTTTAAACATATGTAGTTACCGAGATATAGAGGATCTCCCATACAACGTTTTTTGTGGCGTTTTGATGTGTGAATCAAATTCCTTCCTGAGACCCCAGTGGGAGGAACGAAGTCCTACGTTATTATAGCAAAAACGCCGACTAAAACTGAGTTCGTTTAATTTATTTTTTTGTTTTTAAATAGCATTAATAATAGCTGCATGCAGAGTATTTTACTCCATTATCGTTTATGCAAGGTTATCTAAGCAAATAATCAAACACAAACACGATAAACTGAAAGCAGATTGAGGACTGGCATGTACAAACATGAATTTTGGCGGATACGTACTTACATTATGAAGTTGATTACCGTCTTGTACACCCGACTGATAATTTTAAGAGCGCACCAAGATGTAAAATCTCCGGTCAAATAACGATCATCCATGCCATCAAACTGGAAACGGCGGTGCAATCTATGTTTCCTCCGACAATGTTCACAGCACCATCAAAAAGCCTCTTTTGTTCAAAACTAATTATTTTCGGGTTTGAAAGTAAATTTGCGCATAAATGTACACTTGGCTAAATCAAATTTCTAAAGGCAAAAACTTTAATGTTATGAGCTCAACGGTAATGTTGAGCATTAAAATGTTTGATTAAATCAGTAATTAAAATTTAATACTGATTTTAACAGATGGTGATAGCAAGTTTAAAGAAAGCAGGCGATTTATCTATTCTATTTTGAAAGGAATTCTAAAACGTTTCATTTTTTATTTTAACATGTTTGATTGATTGATTTATTAAAGGAGTTTTATGGGATTTTCAGCTGCAAAAGCTATTATCCCCTATTCATTCAAAGATGGACTGAACTATTGCCGATCTGATTCGGTCAAGACAAAAAAATGGCGCCCTATTAAGTAACACCTCCAAATTCTTTTCCATTTTAGCATGTTATTAATGTAAAGAAAAATGTCAAAGTCAAAATTAAATAAACTAGAAATAAAGGAAGGTTTCCATTTTCTCTTCAACGCCCGCTTGGCAGGCATTCCGATGCTGGCTTGAAACTGTTACAAAATCTTACTTGTTGCCTATGCACATTTTTAGATGCCATCAACCTTCAATATTAGCATATAATAAAAACAGCTTCTTCGCAAACTATGGAAAGAAAATCAGAGCATTGATTTTTTTTTTATTAGAAATGTTTAAAATAAGTTTTCTGAGATGTTTCAATTTTGTTTGTAATCATATTATGTATTTATTTTCAGAAAATATCAAATGTTTAATACAATAATTTTTTTGGTTTCAGTATTAGCCTGAGATATTGAAACCTGAAATAAAGTCAGTTTGGACACTTTGGCCGTAAAAATAGGCAGACCTTAATTAATTGGTGATTCGGGGGAATAGAAATATCTCTTTTTCAAAAACTCCGAACAGTATTTTCTAAAATTAAATAAAGGGAAAATGTTTCAGAAAGTATAATCATAGGAATAAATCTTTAAAAAAATCACAATAATAAAAATAGTTCAGATTGATCTTGATAAAAGTGCTCTAATCTCATTTGCATAATTATAGTCAAGAAGAATACAGTACGTTAAGAAATTATAAGACCACTTTAATTTTGGAAATTATGATATAAATAATGGTTCTAATTATAATTTAAACACATGAAATATGATATTATAAGATATTTATTATAATTAGGTTTCAATAATTTTGAACAATGCAATAAATGTTTAAATAAACAAGAAGATTAGAAATAAATGAAAAATTCACTGTTAACAAATTATAAGACCACTTGCCCAAAACCAAAATAAAGTATGAAAATTAATAGAATATTAGTCCTCCATTTTTTCTGATAACCTCAAACACCCTGTTTTTCATTGAAATGATCAGATGATTAAGTTCCATTTCAGAAATATTGCGTCATTCTTTAATAATGGCTACTTCCAGTTCATTAGCAGATGAAAACTGTTCATTATTAGCATAATTTTTGCGACATAAAATACCCGTAAGATTTTCCATGTGGCTCAAATTTGGAATTTGACTCAGCCATGGTGGTCTAATAATTTCTCAACAACACCTTATTTAATTTTCAGAAAATGAGTAGAAAGTTGGAGTTTTTAAAGTTGGAATTATTATAGAAAGTGTTTCACGATCAATTTTAAATACACACGCTAAAAAGTTGCATATTATGTCTTCTTCAGAAATGCACCAATTCATTAATGGTCTTACAATTTTTGACGCACTGTATTTAGATCTGTGTACAGATATCACAGAAGATAAAATATATATATATTCATAGAAGTCATATTGCATTTTTAATTTTCGTTCACAATATGAATTTATCAATGATAGATCTTGATTATTTATATATGATTTATGTATTTTTTTGATAACTCAGTCATAACATAAAAAAATAAATCAAAATCTTTTACATTCAGGGAAATAACTTTCAATTCCATTATTTTAAGCTTTATCGCTTTATGGTTTAAAGGGAATATCTTAAAACTGTGAGCAACAATACTTACCCATTATTAATTTGCATTAAGCTTTTTCAACATTACGCAAGAATGAAAAAATAATTACTGAGTCTTTTCAAAGTTAGAGAGTTTAAATAAACACATTTTTTAAAATCATGCGAAGAAAAATCATTCACCATATTCCGTTCAACGGAGTCTTCAGTGCTCTAACAACAAGGAAATAAATTACTGCATAGTATTAAAATCTATGAGAAGGTAAAATAAACAGGAATATTCATTTCGAACCCGGAAATCTAACGTTTTTAATTCTTTCCTTTTAGACAAACAGGCTCTCTACGCGTCTTCCACGTTTTTCTTTATTAAAATTTCACTTCATAGATCTATGAGCAGATGTTCTATCAATACGATTTCAAAAAACTACAAATTTACTAAAAAGCATTAATATACTTGCATGGAAAACGGCATATGCCTTTTTATTCTACGCAAAATGTTTCTAATAATAATCTCTAGAGTTTCGAGCAACTACAATGTCCGTACAGTTAGAAACTAGCATTATGTATATTCATGGCAGAGGATGCAATACTTACAAGGGGAGAGGGCACGACTTGGGAAATTCTGTTCGGGATGAAACTTGGCATATTAGTAGCAAACCTTTAGGATGTTCACCGATTAATCTAATAAAGTGCAATGGCCAGCCAATTCGGAGGAAACGGCCCTCAAACTTTGGGCACAGCTTATATACCAGTAAGTGATCACCAGCAGTTAGAGGCCAAATGGCTCAAGTGTCAGCGCGCTTGCCTAATGTCCGCTTGGTCAATGATTCGGTCCTTGCAGTGGTTTTTTTTTTCTTTCATTTTTATTTTTTCCAAAATTATTTCAAATTAAATGAAAAATTAAAGAAATATTTTTAAATAAAATTTTATTTATTTTTTATGCATAAAATATCTGTTCATACATGTGATACTTGAATTATATTTAAAATTTAATTTATAAGCAGTAAAATAATTATAAATACATTTTAATGGTGATAAATAATAACTGTAATTAAAATTGTAATCTTAAAATCATTAAAATTTTTTAATTATTAGGTTTTTATATTTACAAGTACTTCGTTTTTACCTTATCTTGCAAACAAAAGAGAACAAATGTTAATGCATAGAATATATTTGCAGACTGTCTAATATTTTAATGATCGAATGTAAATTGTAGAGAGCAGCTGTTAATCTATTAAATTCGTAGGCAGATGGTACAAAATTTCAATGATTGAAAAGGGACAAATGCGTAATTGCTTTTACTCACTGTCGTATAAAATTCGTCTACAGTGCTACTCTTATTCCCTTAGAAACTCCAAACAAACGTGGTTATTCACCTTGGATTTTGAAGTGTTTCATATCATTTTTTGATTAAATTAGCATGATACATGAATCATTTAAAGAATCGTTGCTCTTGTGAACAATCGTCATTTATTAATTTTGCAAGATATCAAAAAAAGTTTTCCAATGTTTTCATGATAGTTATCATTCTGTTTCTTGTATGTAATTAAATGTAGAAATATAAATTACTTGTAGTAAATGAAAAATAAATTTAAAATTAATTAATAAATGTAGAATGAATTTCTAAAATTTAGGAATGATAAAGCCTAAACAAAAAAAGTTTCATGATGCGCATCATTATAATTATCATTTATCACCATTTAAGATGTGTTTATAATTATTTTACTGCTTATAAATTAAATGTTAACTATAATTCAAGTATCTTATAAATGAATAGTTATTTTATGCATAAAAATAATTAATATTTTAATTTAATAATATTTCTTTAATTTTTCATTTAATTTGAAATAATTTTCGAAAAAAGAAAAATGAAAAAGAAAAACGCTTCAAGGACCGAATCATTGACCAAGCGGACATTAGGCAAGCACGCTGACACTTGAGCCATTTGGCCTCTAACTGCTGGAGATCACTTACTGGTATACAAGCTGTGCCCAAAGTTTGAGGCCATTTTCTCCAAATTGGCTGGCCATTGCACTTTATTAGATTAATGGGTGAATACCCTAAAGGTATGCTCTAATATGCCAAGTTTCATCCCGAGCTGAATTTCTCAAGTCGTGCCCTCTCCTTGTTAGTTCAACTCCAATAGTGCGGTTCATAATAATGGGGATTAATCTTATATCAGTTTGTAATAAAACTTGATTATTTTTTTGTCAACCGAAAATAGGCTTTAAATTCAAGCTCTGAAGGAGATAAGTTCTTCTTTTTTTTTCTCATTAACATGAATTCAATCCTATAACTTCATTAACTGAAGTTATTTTAAAACATTTGGATAAACATGGCATAAACTAAAAAAATATGTTCTTTTCTATATTTTTGATGATGATTATACTATGCACTTATTTTGCTCATTAATTGCTTATATGTGATTATTTCTTTGAGCAACATTTAGTAGGATTAAAACTTATCTAACGAGCGTTTCGGAACACTCATTATTTCTGAACAGTATTATAATCAAATATCAGAATACAATATTTGATATATTTTGCCTGGCTTCGTGATGCATTAGTTTTGTAATTTCATAGAATCTACTCAAACTAATGAGAATTATTAAAATTAGTAAATATTAATTGCTTTAATTTGAATTTGGAATGAAAGGGAGTTTTTACTTTTTCGTATCAAAAAATTCTTAGAGCTAAAACAATTATTTAAATTGTGGTGCGAAAAAACACATATAAACAAATTCATCTAAATATAAATAAATGCAAGTTGAAGAAAGTAATATTCGGGTGCTCGTTGAAATTATACGAAATTTTTCCGGATCACATAATTTCATAGTAAAAATTTAACCCAACGCATGTCTGAAAAACATCAGTGAAACTACCGCCTCGATGAAATGTCTTGGCTCAAGATTTATAAATCATTCTAACAATGAAACATAAAAATGAATCATAAAATAAATGAATTATTGTAACATGAAAAGAAAAACAGAGAAGTAGAAGCGATCACTAATGAATGAAAAAAAAATCAAAAGTCAAATATAAAAGCAAACGGTTTTAATCTAAAAATATTTTTTAATGCCAGTAGACTTTAAAATAAAGAAAACGGCAAGACTTTACAAAGTAGAAAAACGAAAATTTCGTAGTACACGACAGTCGAGTAAAAGTAATATGTGTGCGAGAGAATTGTCGCTTAACAAGCAACACCACCTATCTCATTTTTTTGAAATTTCAGAACGGAAAAAAAAATACTCAGTTAATTTTTTTTAACATCTGATCTAAACATGAAACCACATCTTCCAACCAGATGTGAAAATTTTAAGAAATATTCGTTATTGGTTGCGAAAAATTGAGTATTTTCTTCCATCTTGAAATTTCAAAAAATTGACATAGCTGGTGTTGCTTTTTAAGCGACGGTATTTAAATATTAATCTTATAGTAGTAAAATGGCAGATTTCCATCATAAGCCGATTTAAACAGTAATTTTGCCTGAAGAAGATTTTTAAAATATAAAATTATTGTTTGGATTAGCTTTCACCATGGATTAATCCTATCAAACTTAACAGGACATATCAGATCAATACACAATTATAATTTTTTAAATAATCAATCCTGGATGAGTTGAACATAATCAGATAAAAAGAATATAGAGGAGAGAGAAGGAGATTAATGTCAGTCAGGAATAACTTGCGCATATACACTGAAAACTGCGCAGATTAACAAAATGTTGGTTGAAATTGATCTTTTTTACTATTTTTTTATCCATTTATTACAAACATCTCATAAGCCAGAAATTTAAAAATACTAAATTAAGCATAGATGCTAATGAAATTTACCCTAAGCTGTAATACATAAATTGAGCGTTTCTCTGACTCTTTTAGACTGAGAAATTTTAAGATTAATACATACATAGTTTAATCATATATCGAACGCTATGTATGTGTCCCTATAATACAATTTATATTTTATACACGAATAATTTCATTGTCAGTTTCATTGATACAGCAAAATGAAAATTATTCGAATGTTTATATAAAATAATCATAATATGTATATATACCACCGCATGAATTAATTGTAAATGAATTTGCTATGCTATAACGTTTAACTGACATTTCCTTTAAGAATTTATGTCACTATTTAAGGATGGAGAAATTAAAATATTAAAAAGATGCAAAAATTTATGAAATTTGTGTATGTTCAAAACAAACTATGTTTTGCCATCATTTATTGAATGATTTCCACTGTCAGGGCTTTGGCCCTCGCCCGGTGTCATTCAGAATTATCTAGAAGTAGAACCAAAACATGACCTACATATAGGTCATCAATTTTGTATACAAACAAATCACTCATTCCTTACCGAAAATTCCTGTACCATCTTTTCCCATTAGTCCTTCCTTCTCCATGGGACTGTAAGGAGGAGATATTTGCGGGGGTGAAGTACAGACTCCCACATCTCCGTTCTCTCCCCGCATCCCAGGGTGGGAGGAGGACGACACGAGCTGCTCCTGCTCCTCCTCATCATCCAGGCTAGACATCCTCCAATGCTGGTCAATCTTGAGGGGCGGCCTGTCGATCACCAAGTGAGAATTCGGTAGTCCGAAGCAGGGCGACACACAGCCACTGTCTCCTGGTGACCCCTGCGTCGATCGCGGGCTCCACAGGTTGGTGCTCAATTGGCGAGCTAGTGCCTCTGCTCTGAGGCGACAACTCGCCAGGTTAAGGCTACACGACATAGCCAAGTGATCTCGGAAGCCCAGGACGGGCATGAAAAGGTGGAGTCTAAAATTAGCAGCGCGCTATAATTCTTTCTGGCTCTCAAGGTTGGGGAGGCACGGAGGCAAGAGATGGTTGTTTACGATTGCCGCCGGTGCTGCTTCCGACTTCGCAGCGGCATCGTCGTGCTCTTCGCCTGATCGTCGTTTGATGGGCCTCGTGTGACCGCCAAACGTCCTTGGACGGGGAGAGAGCGCCATCTGTTGGAGATGCGCGGTGGTTTCGTTTTCTTCGAGCCGGCCGGCGTTTGTGATCCCCATCAATGGGTTTTTGGGTGATCAGGGCATTTAAGTAGGACACTGGAAAATGTTACGAACTCTACCAAAAAATATGAAAATACCCAGGGTAATGCTTTGTTTACGGTTGTTTTATATAATAGTTAAAGAACATGATGAAGCAGATTTCACCTTCGGCCTAAGGATATCGATTTATTTATTTATGTTTCATAAATTGTTTAACATGAAGTACTATCCGAGTACGATTTTCGAAGACCGGTCACCTCCGAACTTAAAGCATTTTCTGATTGATTGAGCCGGTCTCGCATCAGTCCTTTTTTACTTCTATTGATTTTTCATACTAATTTCCTTGTGAAAGATATGAATGATGAAAGTCAGGGAAATTCAGCGAAAGGGTGAAGATTTAAGCTTCGTTCTAAGGATGTCGATTGTTTATTTGTTCATAAATTATCTAAAATGAAGTCCTGTCCGGGTCTGATTTTCGAAGTCTGGTCATCTCCGAACTTGAAGCGTTTTCTGATTGATTGAACTTCCGCAATCAGTTGTTTTATTTCTGATGTTAATTTTTATACTAATTTCCTTGTGAAAGATATGAGGAGTAAAAGTGAGGAAAACAGAAGATTCTGTTTTCTTCAATTCATATTGAAAACGTGAAACCATAAGCTAGAACCGTTGAGTATTATAACCTGAGATGGATACTACAAATCATTTGTTTCGGAAAAAACACAAATGGTTCCTTCTTTAAATTTTATTTTGAGATAGTACAAATCAACTTATCTATTTTTGTAAATTATAAGTAGCAATACTCAATTGTAACATGTAGTGAACTTAGCTTAATGGTTCCTTTCTGTACACTTACCCATATTTCGCCAACTTGTAGTTACCTAGTTGTAGTAATCACCTCACGATATGTATAATGTAATACTCACTGACATTTTAGTAAACATTTATTGTTATCTACCCCGAAACCTAGCCTGCGGTATTCGAGCACATTGTAGAAAGGCATAGTATGAACGTGCCTCATGCCTTTTTATTGATTTATTTTTTTATCAGAGTGTCACTTACAGAACTCCGATTAAAAATATGAGTTTGGTCTTCAAGAGATAAAGTTTAGTTCAGTTATATTAATGTCCGTTTAGAAGCAACACGAGGGCTATTTTGGGACGGACCTAGTAATTTTGAACCGCGGACAGATGACGAGGAGGACGCCTGAGCCGGCACCCCCTCTCCAAATTCCAGCACCGCACCAGGCCGTTTGGCCCCCTAAGTGTGATTTAACGTGCAACAGGCCCAATACATGATGGAGCTTCAGTGGAATGACTGAACCTGAAAACCTCCGACTCCGAGGCCGACACCTTACCAATAGGCCACCGAAAGATAGGCCTTAAAGATATAAAGGCATCTGACAGTATAAGAAGATTGGAATAACGATAAATTCTGCACTATTAAACTTCCAGCGGGCGCCTTACGCAAATTTTAAGACATATCGTGCATCGTATTAGTACATATATATATTGTTACGAACATGGAAAGTCGCTTCCAAGCAATGTTAGTCTGATGGTTGGGAAGAGAGTTTCACAAGGTTAAGCATGGAATGACTAGCAGCAGCCACGTCTGGTTCCCCGACCTTGGCGACAAACTTGGCGACCATCTTGGCGAATGCAACTTTTATTTATGCTATCTGCATTTATTAACCTAATAGTAAACAAAGATTTTATAAATAAAATTTCACTTAAATATATAAAATAACGATATAAATATGTAATACGATGTACAATTCAAATATCTCTTGTAAACGCGCGCCAGCTGGAAGGTTAAGAAAAGCTGCTAGAAATACACAGCTATTGACCTCAAGTTTAAAAACCGGCTTTGAAGTTTTTGTTTCTCGTAGATGAATGCAGATATCTTCTAATGTAGATCCTATAAATAATCACTTTTTGTAGTTATTTTGTTTTCACTTTTTTTAAACTTGATAGATATTCAGTTCTCTGCAAACTGTCTATTCCACAAAATATTTATAAAAAAATTTAACGAAATGTTGTTTTGTTATCAGAAATATGTTTGAACGAAAATAGAGACAGAAATAGCATGTTTAAAATAGCCATTAATCATTGAAAAGAGGAAATTTATTTTCATAAGAATAAATTCAAATACAAAACCTTAATGGTAGTAATGTTACTGACTAAACTGAGATTATATAATATACAGTAGGACGCTGAAACAACGATCGCAGATTTTAAAATTACTACTACTCAATAGATTTATATTAAAAACAGTAGGAAACAAGTGTTTTTCTTGCTGTTTCAGCGAATCAGCAGGAAATGTTGGAATCAGATATCTTGTAAACCTACGATTCTGACATTATTAGACGTCCTCAGCCAGACCAAAATGACGTAAGGATAAGGGAGGAAAATGCGAAGAGAGACACAGAACATTACAAACTAATTCGTAATGCTAATACAGAAATAAAATTTTATTATTAAAAACTAGAAAATCAAACCTTTCGAGAGATTTCCCGTCAAATTTGATGTGTTTGAATAGATATATATGCGAGAGAAATGTTTAATATTGATCGAAAACAAAATAAATATATGTTTTATGACAGGAAATATTTTTTATTTACAAATTATTTACATATTTCTTTATTCGAAAAAACCCTCTTGGTACACAACATACCTTGTGAAGTATTTTTCTTTGCTGATCAATTTCATTATAATTCAATAATCATGACATTATCAACTTGTCAAACGTAAGACAAAAGTTAAAATTTCAAAGGAATTCTTTTTCGAAATTCTAATCAAAACAAAGCACTTCTCTGCTTGTCAAACGTTGCAAAAAATATTATCAAATTATATCATCACGATTGCAATAAATAATCATATGCATCGTGGCGTCCAAACTATCTCACGCGCATGATATACCACTGACGTAATTTACTACTTTCTATTTAAAAAATGAAATTAATTTGAAATATGTGATTAATATAATGTAACATTTTTCGGCAACTATTGATCATAGAGAGATAAATTTTATATCAATCGATAGAAAATTTTATTTCACTATTTTAGAGCTATTAAATTTGAAATTAGAACGACAATTACTCTTTTAAATTTAAAGTTACTGAAATTTAGGTTCTCTAACAATGAAATAATGCTGTTTAACGTCTCGCAGTGCTATGACTCGAGTTTTATTGTTGGTGACGTCAGAGCGTTACCGAGAGACATATCTGGGCTATTATATTAGTAATTACTACAGTATAAATAAGCATAACAACAGTAACACATAAGGTATTTGACATTTCTACTTAAAATGCTAAAATTCTTTGAGAAGACTTCAGAATCCAACAAAAAATATTTAAATAAGATTCAAACCGCTAGTCCGTAACATTGTAGCATGAAAATATTTTGAGATTGACTCGTTTGCCTTTACATTATTTTTAAAAATTCACACTTGATTATAGCAACTATAGCGTGCTCCCAAAAAATAGTATATCGCGCGTTGGGACTATATCGTATCAACTGTATAAACTGTAACAAATCTCCTGTGTAAACACAGTAACAAAAACAATGAAAACTATTGTTGTAAAACATACTTAAAATATTTTTTTTAATTTATTAAAGTTGAAGAAAAAATTCCATGGAGATAAAATTGGTATAACCAAACAAGCTTTAAATTAAGTTTTTTGGAGCCTTAAAAATGGCGTAAGAATAGGTTTTGTGGCTATTTTTTTAAGGCTACGACGTTATTGAAAAACATTAAAATTTCGATTAATTTTTAATTAAAAAACTATAAAAAATTGAAAAAACCTTTATTTTCTTAGCACCTTCTGTACAAGAAATAATTGTATGCCAAATTTGGTAGCTATAAGTCCAACGGCCTGTCCTGTAGAACGTTTTGAACAATTTTGCCATCACGCATGTCGCGTGCTGTAATTTACAGATAGCATGCCAGCCAATAAACATTTATCATGTTTAAATGAGTGGAAGGAAGTGCGATTAAAACTGATACGGTAAGTTAAATAAGAAATTCTAAAACACAGTAAAAACCGCCGGTGGAAACAACAGAACTTGAATACTAATTCGATATGAACGCAGTTTTATTGAATAAGCTTTTATTTTCTCTTGTACAGTGATGTGGCAATTAAGTCTCGTCTTAGCAGTCGAAAGAGGGCAGAGATTGATCAGCTTTTTGTTACAACTGAGACTTTTTTAACAATCAGCAGGCGGTGGTAACTTGTTTCTAGGAACGGGTGCGAGACTCGAATCCATTAAAGGTCCGCTATATATGTTGTACTAGTTTTCTGTTTCTTTTAAATCTGTTGAGAGGCAATAGCCCTCAGGATAAGTGATGTGGGGTGGATAAATACCCAGTGGGTGGGTAAATATTTTTTGGGTATATACCCAGGTATTTACCCAAGGCCTAGGTAAATACCCAAAAACTGGGTATTTTGCGGGGGAGGGGGGATTTGAATGGTGATTTACAATGAAACATATAAAATTTATGAATTCCCAAGAACTTTATATTTTGCAAGGAAAAAAAAGTATTTGTGAATGGTGATTCAAAATTAAACATAAAATTTATAAATACCCAAAAACTGGGTATTTTGCAAAAAAGAAGTATTTGAGAATGGTGATTCAAAATGAAGAATTAAATTTATAAATACCCATAAACTGAATATTTTGAAAAAAAATGTATTTGTGAATGATTATTCAAAATTAAACTTACAAAATTTGTAAATATCCCGAAACTGGATATTTTGCAAAAAAATAACAGAGAAGCATTTCCAAACGGTGATTCAAAATGAAACACATTAAAATTATAAATATCCCAAAACTGGGAATTTTGCGAAAAAAGGTATCTGCGAATGGTGATTCACAATGAAACATATAAAACTTCAAAAACTGGGTATTTTGCAAAAAAAAGTATTTGCGAATTGTGAATCAAAATGAAACAAAAATTTATTAATCTGGGTATTTTGTAAAAAAAGTATAACGAAAAGTATTTACGTATGTCAAAATTAAACATACAAAATTTATAAACATAATGCATAGTTTATAAAATTTTTAATTAAAGTTTTGACCAAATTATAAAAAGAAAACAATTGCTATCAGGATTGAGAATAAAGTATTCTAAAACTTAAACGAGATCAGAGGCTAAATTTCTTTTTCTGGTCTAAAACTATGACACTAATAGAATAATAATTTTTAACACCGCTTATATTGTATAAATATCGCCAGTGAATTTTGTGATTCGTAATTTACTCGTATTGCCATGCTGCAAGTCAACTATTCTTGTTTTGATTTAGTGAGTGATTATATCAATATCAATGTAGATTTTACGTTAAAAAGTAAAAGTAATAATAAAATAGGAAAAAATTACCTGCTTGGAATTTTTAATGCTAAGAAGGATAAAAGTATCCTATGTAAGTACTGTAATATTTAGTACAAACATGCCAATGTAAGTAAAATGGAGAAACACACAAAAAATAGATAAGTCCTGTTGGTTTAAAAAAGGTTTTGAAAGGGATAAAATAGATAATGAATTTTCTTTTAATAAAATTCCAACCATGACAACTACACGAAATTTGGGTTTCAAGAACATTTAAGTATTGATGTTCATGATCCAGATGAACTCCGCCTAACCAGTAAACTGTGCGTGTGTCTAATATATCGTCAAACAATACAACACACATTTCTTGTTGCTGAAATCTTGTTACAAAGACCATATAACTTTGTTGAAAGTAATATAAGTGCATATTACTTTCAGAATAATTTACTTTTAAAAACTGCTAGAACTGCGAATTTTTCATCAGCAATATCTGGTAATTTGACTAATTAATCCAAACAGAATTATAAACAATTTTATCTTTAATTTTAGAATCTATTATCATTTTAAACCCAAACTCGCCTTTTTCTTTTAATAAAATTTGGTTAAAATAACTCTCATTTTTAAAGAGCACCAAATGCATTATTATTCATTTACTCATTGTAATTAAAAAGGATTGACATTTAGGCCACGTAGCCCAGTGGTTGGGTAGTTGAATTCGGAATTAATTAGGGGAAAGCTGGAAATTGTTTTAATCTCTTCAGTTTAGGTCTGGAATGAACATACTAAGTTTTCCCCCTCTGGCTAGGTGAGCGTTAGCAGCTGCGTGCAGATCTGTAGTCAGAAAATAGGACTTTTTTCATTAATCGAGCAATATCTCAAAAACAACTCATGCTATCAAAAACATTGTAATACGATAGTTGTAGAGCTTAAATTTCTGAATAAAATGAGTACCAACACTTATTATATTCAATCAAAATTAAGCTCACAATTGCGCTTCAAAGTACTGTCTAAATCGCTAATCAAGCTCTTGAAGTGAGAACGGACCAAGTTATAGGTTCACCCTACCTCCAGTTATTATATATACATTTTAAATTTGTTCATGATGCTTTTATAATTATTTCAAGGCTTTATTTAGTATATTTTGAAGGGAAAAAACTCACGGTTATTATGATTTAACAAAGAAAAACATCAGACGAAAATTTCAACAATGACTGACAGCGTAATGAAAAACAACGACTTTCAGTTTAATACTTATTATTTAATTACGCATAATTGAAGTGATATTAAGTAGATAAAAAGTTTGATATATTTCAATTTTTTATATGTTTAAGGTTAGTCATAATCATTAATGTCGGTTTGCTTACTGTCACTTTCCTGCACTTGCAACTTTTGATATTCTTCCTCCAAGTCGACTTCTAAAATTATCTCCTCCATCCTGATATCGATTTCAGCCTCTTGGTTAGCTGAGTTTGCAATGATGTTATCTTCTAGAGAATTGGTAAACCTTGTCCTTTGTAGTGATTGCAAATTGTAGAACATTTAATGTCATATTTCTTACAGCTGCAAGCCAAATTACACTCTTTTGCGCACTTGCAATGATATCATAGAAAGAAGGGCTAGAGGAGCTGGTTCCTTGTTGGTGGTGACTGAGAACAATCCATGTTTGGTTTCTTTCCAACACCAATCTAAGGGCCTTTTAACAAATCCACTCCAAAGTTGAACCTGTATATATGCACGGAGAGTGTTCACTTGCAGCTGCTGTAGTGGGAGGGAGAAACACTAAATTTTAATTATTTTTTACAAGTGATTTATGAAAAAGTTTAAATATCCGAGAACCCCTTGTTTCTTCACTTTCCTTTCTCCCATACAGGGCTATCAAAACTTTATGTCTTGCATCATCTATATCATCCGGGCATGCCTTTTCATCACGGGAAATGTTCACAACTTGTTGCAGTTCAAAACATTGATAAATTTCTTCTTCCCCTGCCTGAAAAGAGCAGATATGGTATCGCAACCACTGAACGCATGAAGAAATAAAATATTGTCCCTTATTTGTGTAGCAATGTTCAGGGTTGCTGCACAATATAAAGCACTCTCCCAGGCTTTAAGAAGAAAATGTTTTCGGAATTAATGGATGCTGCCATTATAACCAAGAGGTCGATATCTTCACCATCAACCACAATATATTGAAACCTTTTCTCTATTTCCAAAGCACTTTTGATTATTAGGTAATCAGCATTTTCTCAGCTTGCTTCAAAACCTTCTTTTGGAAACTTAACACATAACATATTTATAAGCCTTTGCTTGTTATAATTTTATAAAAAAAATTCTCTTGGAACATAGTGGCTAACATCGATTAATCAAACATATCATAACCAGATATGTGTTTCTTTATTCATCTGATACGTTCTACCCAATTTTGTACTTTTCACTGCATCTTCAGGGTAATCATCAAAAACTATTGTGGCCCCTTCATTGAAGTGCTTCTTGGCGTAGTCAACATATTGCTTCAGGGTGAAAGAAAATAATTCCTTTGCCTGCCACGACACACGATGTAACAGAAATCCACTATTAACCACATAAAATGCTGAAGTGAAATGCACATCAGTCTCAGTAGAAAAAAAACCATAAAATACTGGCTTGCGGGTCTTGCGCAGTTATCCTTCATCAAAGAGTTGCAATGGAAAATGAGCCAGCTGAAAATCAAAATAACTCTGTATCAGACTTTTTAGGAGAGAGATTGTTTTGAATATTTTTTCTGGATTAACAGGAATTAAATCATCACGTACTTTCACCTTTGAAGTGAAACCACGAATAGGCATTACTCGGTTTTTCCGTTTTAATGTAACAACGGCAAAATTATTACCAACAGTTTTTGACAAACAATATACTCCGATTTCATAAGCATTGTGTCAATTTATACTTTCATCTGCCACAATACCACTTGCTATAGATGTGAAGTCGTCACAAAAAAAAATTCTTTTCATTGATTTCCGAAGATCCTGACGTTCGGAAATTTTGGATTTATAGATGCAAAAAAAATCTCTTTAATCTCTCTCTTAAGATCTTAAATATGTCTTAAACATTCCATATTTCGATTCCTTCATGTGTGACTCTTTAACAACATTTCCACAAAAAATCAGGCTTAGAAAAAGTTTTTCTGTTGCTAAAAGAGCTCTGAAACCTGATATTTCTTCCGTTACGTATCATTGGGACTAAGCGGTATGTTCTCAAAGCGACGTCAACAACGCATCCTCTCTCCGTGTTTGTATTTTAACTATCCATGGATGATGAACACATGTTTCCCATACGTCCAAATGGATAAATATTCACTAAGCAGCCACAACAATAACAATGTGCCTTGTATAATGCAACTTCCTTACTTAAAAGAGAACTGGGAACTTTCATTCCTTCAAGGGTCTTTCTTTAATGTTAGTTCTATATTACTCTTCTCCGTTTGTGGCAATTTCGTTTCTGGTACTTTTTTTGTATTGAAATAATATTTTTATTTCAAGCGCAGTTTACGATTTTGGAAGATTTCTTTTGCAAAATAACCGGTAAATTATTTAAAATGCCGTGCAATATCTGAATGCAGAAGAATCTTTTAATTATTTTGAAGAACTTCCCTCGGATGAGAAATCCTTTACTTCTAATTAATAAGCACGCTTTCAACCATTGCTGAAGCTTTCGTGTGATGTTTTCTTTTGTTAAATCGTAATAACAGTGGTCTTTTCCTTCAAAATAAACTAAATAAAGCCTTGAAATACTTATAAAAGCATCATGAACAAATTTAAAGTGTATATATAATAATTGGAGGTAGGGTGAACCTATAACTTGGTCCGTTCCCGCTTCAAGCGCTTGATTAGCGATTTAGGCAGTACTTTGAAGCGCAATTGTGAGCTTAATTTTGATTGAATATAATAAGTGTTGGTGCTCATTTTATTCAGAATTTTAAGCTCTACAACTATTGTATTACAATGTTTTTATAGCATGAGTTGTTTTTGAGATATTGCTCGATTATTGAAAAAAGTCATATTTTCTGACTACAAATCTGCACACAGCTGCTAACGCTCACCTAGCCAGAGGGGGAAAACTTAGTATGTTCATTCCAGACCTAAACTGAAGAGATTAAAACAATTTCCAGCTTTCCCCTAATTAATTCCTATGTCGGCCTTTTTTTACGACCCAACCACTGGGCTAACGTACTTTATGTAAGATTTATGATATAGTAATCCCTTTTTGTTTTTTCTGAATCATTGTTTAGTTTTTATAGAACATATGTTACTGGTTTTTCTTTGTTTACCTTACCTTGTGCTCAATATATATTCTATATATATTTATATTATATAGAAACATCATATTTCACAGCAGTGTCTGTATTTTATTTGAATAGAGTTAATTGAAAAATAAATACCCAGGTAAATAACCCTATTTATCCGGGTAAATACCCAGGGTATTTACCCTTAAAAATAAATACCTGGGTATTTTACATCACTGCTCATGATGGTGTCGAGTCGAGGTTTGGAGAATGAGCTGCCAGCTCAGATGCATTACTCATTATTTGACCATGATCCAGAATTATGAGGTCTCCTAATAAACCACCTAAAATTTTAAATATATAACCATTTGTTTAACAAATCAAAAACAGCAAAGCATTCCTAATTATTGCCACTAGGTTTGAATCAGGTATCTTATATGCGAAGAAAATGAATTACTTGATCTATGTATATGGAAACTCACATGGCAAGCTTTGATATTCTGCAATGAAATTACTTAAATATGAACTACATTTTATATATACTATACACTACTTTTCTTGTATCTACTACTATATTTTAAAGAGATTTTTTTCAGTGTTAAGTTAAAAATCTTTATTTAATTTTAACCACAATACAGGGAAACCTTAAGATAACGTAAAATGTTCCGAGCATTAACCGGGATGAAATCAAAAAAAAAAAATATTTGTACTTGAACAGTGTAGTATATAGTTTCTATTTGTATTGAAAAAAAAATTAGAATCAATATCGATTACTGTAAAAAATTGTCGTTTCATGAATAGTATGGGTGGTAAATGATACAATAAACAGAAAATTTCTTAAATACTCATGACAACGCTGAATGTTAATTACAAAAGAGGTTCGATATGAACACCGTTATAATATTCCAATAGCTGTGTGTGATTCACTGTATTTTCCACAAAAGCCGTAGCATATAGACATAGATTCACCTGACACGTAATGTTATATCAACATATTATTGATGCACTATGCTCCTAAGAAATTCCAATTTCATAAGTATCAAGGCTCTAAGACAGGTTCACTAATAAAGCAAGGTCGAGTGAATTGAGCGCCATCGAAGGGCAGTTCGTTAACAAATGGTCAGCCATTTCTTTTATTTTCATTATCTCTCATCGATTGTGCAAATCTGCTCATTTTTCTTTGAAACAGCACCGAAATTTTCCTTGGTGCTATTTTTGGAAAATATATGAAAAGTTGTTAGGCGTTGACGTATTTAAAAGAAGTGCCACCTTTCATTTTAGCACCAAATATCTATATTATAGTCTTTGCGTGATGCTTTAAGATCAAAAGGCATCAAATCTAAATGTTTTAGATAAAAATTTAGCTATTTCTATTCCATAATTATTTTGGGCATATTGGGCACGAACCTGTGTATATGAAACCTGTCCAATTGTAGTACGGAACTTTTAATAACTTCTAAACAACTGGGTATATTCTTAATTTGTAATGCAATAGATAAGAAACTGCTGGTTTGGTATTTAGAAGAGGATCCCGAAGCTCACCAGGAACAGACGATCAGGCTGGGACAGGGAAAGTTATAGTAATTTTATTTTGATAGACGAGGACAAAAGAATTTATTACATATATTTATATTTAGAAATCACAACCACATGTTACATCGGGAACGTACATCAACTTTCGTTATTTTGTAATATTTCACCCAATCGATTAAATGTTAGAGGACCCAAAACTTTTCACACTATTTTACAACCACTCTGTGGATGACTGCAAAAGAGACGGCACTTCATTCAATGATTCATCTACGTCTGTTTTTGAAAGGGCAGACACATTTTTTATTAACTCTTATCTAATTCTAGGGCTGCCATAATTTCAAAAAGTTCCAGCCATTTTTATAGCCAACCTCTAAGACATTCTTTTCACCCAGTCACAACTCTTCAATACTAGAGCTGACGTTCAGACTCTGAATATAAATTATCTCGCTCCCAATGCATTGAATGTAGTTCTGTCGTCGCATTGTTTGGAACGAGAAGTGATAGGTTATCGCAACACTCTAGATTTACGACGCGTTAGTAGAACGCATAACCGCATCGGAAACCCTAGGGAAATATCTTTTATAGCAGAACAGAGCAGCACCATCTTTGCGCTTTTTCTTCCTGGGGAATGGAAGTCACCTTCGAAGTCGCTATCGGCACATAAAACGGGGAAGGTCAGAGAGAAATTTAAAAGACGCAGACCGAAAAACTTCATCGAGACAAAACTTTTTCCCTCCAGACGCATTGTGAAAGAAAAAGCACTCATTTCGCATTCGTGGATCGGCAGAGGCGATGTTTGCACTATGATTAAGCAAACGAATAGTGGAGAGGGAGTGAGAAAAGCGGCTAATGGGTCTGAGATCTCTGTATATTTGCATTTTCCGCAAGCTCCAACTCCAACTTTTTATTTCACTTGACACTAATGCTAATTCCAGGAAGAATTTTTGTGAAAACTTTGCTTGAATAAAGCATCTTAATAGTAGGAGCTAGATAATAAAGATAAATGTCACTGCATAGGTTTCATTTTCTACTTATCTGAGTAAAATTTGCAATATTCATAGTCTGAAATTTCGAAGAGATATTTATTATATGATTTTCTCATAAAACCATTGGTAACATGATTGATCGCCTTAATATACTTAATTGAATTCGTTCTGTTGTGCCGGGCAGAACCTTGAGAGACATAAGATTATTCCGGAATGTTTTTATTAAATTTATATACACCGACAAATTTTATAAACTTTTTAATATCAATTCTGATGTTCTTAATGTTTTTCATATGTCTTTTATTGTTTTTAAGGTTAAATGTCTGCAACTTTCAAATTCATAAATGACTGCTGTGTTCCTTTATTTCATTATAAATTTTCTGAGACGTGTAAATACTTTTTTAGTTTGTGATTCATTGTTCTTTATTTTGGGTATTTTCTTTTATTTGTATTCATTTTGCGTCATGAAGTATCGCAATTGGACTTTCTGTATTGCATGTTTTCAAATAAATAAATAAATAAAACCTTTGAAGGAAAATTTTCCTTGAAAAATTCATATAATTTGAGAATTTGGTTTTCTAATTACTAGTAAAAATTACAAAGCATAATGTTGGCCTTTTTTTATTATTCTAAATTGAGAACATTAAATCAAAAAACTAGTTTTCCCTCCTTAAGCAGTTCACGTTGGCCTCGTAGCAGAGTCTTGGCTTTGAGACAGGAGAGTCCCGGATTCGAGAACCGAATATAAGGAGGATCCACCGGGTTTTACGGACCTAGTGCACGCAACCCTTCGAGAATCAAAGTCTTGCTCCTGGAGTGTTGAGAACGGTTGAAGAGGAGGACAAAATTACGAGATCCATCCCAAAATAGATGTTGTAAAACTTCCAAACGGGAATTAATCTAGCTAAACTAAAGCTTCTCTTAACCATTAGATTAAGAGTTATACATATACTTACATCCAAAGAATATTGTAATATTTTAGATTTCAATAGTTTCTTAAAAAAGGGGATTTTAACGAAAAAACCAGAACCCCCCCCCCCCCTCCTTTTCAAAACACTCGAGAATAAGATTTATCAACCCTTTCGACTGGCAGTGGGACTACCTATACTTATTTTTCCTCATCGGAAATAAACCTACTCATGCGTTTATACGAAGGTACAGAGAACTAAAACGATCTGCAGGGCGACTGGGACCCGCGTGGATTCAGTGCCGAAGCCAATGGAAGGGGCGGAGAGAGGTTCGGCCAAAGGCGCCAGTTAAAAAAGTGTGGCAAAACTAGCAGTCAGAAAAATTCAGTATTGCCCCTCTTTTACACTTTTAGGTCTGGTGCGCAAGTCCGATTTGTCATTAGCGAATTGTCGGACAAGTCATTAGCGACGAAATGTTGGAGAAACGATTAGCGGCGTGAAGTACATTGACTGAAGGTGGATAGTGCACATACATCTCTCACCGAATTCAGATGCCGCACAATAGTTCAGCCAACGAAGGACAAAAATCGACGAATCGAAAAAAATGAAAAATGGTGTAGTTTTGAAATTAGGCACAGTTGTTGGGGGTAGTATCCTAAACGACATACTAAAAGTTCTCACCGGTGGGGGTACAGGGTGTTAAAAGGGGCGTTTTCAGTTTTTCTTAAATTTCTCGAAAACTATGGGATCTATCGAAAAACACTCAATCACAAAAATAAACTAAATAAAATTTCATACAAAAAAGTGCTACGTTTTATTTGTACCATCAATAGTTTAGAAGATACAGGGGGATTTAAAAGTTAATATTTCTAAAATTTATTATTGTAATGGTAAAATCGATTAAAAGTGCTGAATCAACAACCCTCATAAAAACCTGATGCCTATATAATAATGATACAAAGGTAGTATTGTATGTGTCGGAGCGGGTGGGTAACAAACCTATTCGATGATAATTATTCTCCCTTCCTCCCCTCACATCCGTTCCCCTTCACAAGTTCCCTATTACTCATAGTCCAGTCAACGAATTGTAAATGTAAAAAATGGTGTAGTTTTGAAATTCGGCACAGTTGTTGGGGAAAGTGACCTAAACGACATAATAAAAGTCCCCGCTGGTGGAGAGTGCGCAAGGGGTACGGGGGTTAAAAGAGGAGATCTCTCAGTTTTTCTTAAATATCTCGAAAACTACGGATCCCAGCGAAAAAAACTTAAGTATAAAATTAAACTACATTAAATTTCCTACAAAAATAGTCCTACACATTTTTCATAGGATGAAAAGTTTAGAATATTATAGCAGTTTGAAAAATTTCATAATTACAATAAGTGGTTGAAAATGTTAGTTTTATTTTTATGAAAGAAAATTTTTATTTCAAAATGGCAGCTATCTATAACATATTATATATATATATATATATATATATGCATAACCCATTTTTACACTTGCTCGTAATTAAATTTCACCATGTTTTTCTGATATTTGATCAAGTTCGAACTTCTCCTCTTCTAGTGGTGCACCAGTGGTACAAGTACCATTAAAGGTGCGAAAATAGAAACGCATTGCTTAACTGGAATTGTTTCGCCGCTTCTTTGGTTGGAGGAATTGAGGAAAGATCAGCTTTGATCTTGGTCGATAATTTGAGAAATGCTGCATATCTATAGATATTCAAATTATGTTCATCAGTAGGGGCTTTGTATATGGCTAGGAACATTTTCTCGCCGGCTTGTTGGATAGCATCTGGTGTTGATGAGGGGTTATAAAAGATGTCAGCAGTGTTTTTCATTTGGCTCAGTTAATTTTTGAACAATGTAACTATAGAACTTTTTCTATAAATAGTTGGTGTTAAGTCGTAGGCACTGAATACATGGAGAAGGAGGATAGTTTGGCAAAAGAATTTCTGCAGCTTTTTTTTGTAAAAAATAATTTAGCTTCGACTTTTTCTTTGCCAGTCTTCATAAAATAAATGTTACTTTCTGGTGGTGCCAAAGCAATCAGTAACACGACTAGGTCTGCGTCTTTCCCTTGGGATGAGGAGTTGCTTTCTCTAACACTGATCTCACAATATATGTATCAGCATTTCCTGTATCGACTCTCGTTTCAATTCCTTTAGCAGTCATTTTCTGTGTTACTAATTGAACATGTCTGGTCTTATTTCTTCAATCGCAAAAAAATGTTTCTGTCGAACTGTGACAGACTGGTTGTGAGCTTTTAAGTTAAACTCAGCATAGATATGTAGATTTAGATTATACTGTCTAAATACACTCATTTGGAGCGTTAACAGAACAAAAAGACTGAGTAAAAGGGATCTTGTGGGTGGGAACGGACGTGAGGGAGGGAAGGGAGCACGACTGTTCATGAAATAGGTTTATGACCCCCCCTGCCGTTACACCGCCACTACTCTCAACACGTACAATGCTACCCTCGTATAATTATTGTATATGCATGAAGTCTTTCTGAGAGTAGTTGCTTTAGAACTTATAATTGATTTTATCATTATAATAAGGAATTTTAGAAATATTCACTTTTAAATCCCCCTGTATCTTCTAAAATTTCTACAAAAAATTTAGGACTAATTTTGTAGGAAATTTAATGTAGTTTAATTTTATACTTAAGTTTTTTTAGCTAGAATCCATAGTTTTCGAGATATTTAAGGAAAAATGAGAAATTCCCCCCTTTCAACCCCCTATTGTACCCCCTGCGCACCCTCCACCGGCAGGGACTTTTAGTATGTCGTTTAGGGCACTCTCCCCAACAACTGTGCCGAATTTCAAAAATACACCATCTTTTAAATTTACAATTCGTTGACTAGACTACGGGTAGAGGGAAACTTGTGAAGGGGAACGGATGTGACGGGAGGAAGGGAGCATAATTGTTGATCAAGTGGGTTTGTCATCCCCCCCCCACGCTCCGACACATACAATACTACCTTTGTATCATTATTATATAGGCATCAGGTTTTTATGAGGGTTGTTGATTCAGCACTTTTAATCGATTTTACCATCACAATAAGAAATTTTAGAAATATTAACTTTTAAATACCCCTGAAACTTCTAAACTAGTGATGCTACAAAAAAAATGTAGGACTTTTTTTTGAAGGAAATTTCATGTAGTTTAATTTTATACCTAAGTTTTTTTCGCTGGGATCCATAGTTTTCGATATATTTAAGAAAAACTGAGAAATCTCCTCTTTTAACCATCCGTACCCCCTGCGCACTCTCCACCAGCGGGGACTTTTAGTATGTCGTTTAGGACACTACCCCCAATAACTGTACCGAATTTCAAAACTACATTTTCTTTTTCTATTTTTCCTTTGTTGACTGGTCTACAAGTAATTAGCGACACTTTTTCTAATAATTTTCTCCAATGGTCCGAGTTGAACCGGAGGTACGTGCGCACTGTCTAGTTGCTATTAATGTGTTTCGAACCGTTAATCGTTTCTCTGACATTTTGTGTCACTGTTGAGTTGTTCGATACAAATCACATGTGTGCACCGGGCTTTCACAAGACCGGACTAACAATGGTGTAAACCGGGGAAGGTGTAAATTGCGTGATACAACTTACACTAATTAAGGGAAATTGTAAACAACGAGAAAGCGTTAAAAGTAGGGTAATATTGTAATTGTACAGCGAAAAACAGCGGCACTAGTTCAACCGTTTTGTACGTAAAAAATAATGTAATTAATTAATATTTCTCGCCCTTTGTCAGCAAATTGAAAAAAGACTGCGTGTCTAGCACGCGATTTCTCCATATATCTGTAGAGATCGAGGGCGAGCGATATTAGTGCCATCGATGACAAGCATTTTCATATTGAAATAAAGACTTCGAAATTTTATTTCTGGTGCTGCTAGTGAAGATCGAACAGAAATATGGAAAGAAGATCCCATTAAACTATTACAGTTCATTCAAAATTATAGGCTAAAAAACTTGGTTCTTGGTATTATCGCAATTTTAAGAATTTTTTGAACAATTGCTGTGAGTGTCGCAAGTTGTGAGGGAAATTTTTCAAAATTAAAAGTCATTTAAAATTATACGAGATTATCGATGAGCAACTTGCGATTAAGAAATCTTGCAATATTATCTATCGAACACAAATTAACTCGTGAAATAGATTTTAATGATATTATGAACGATTTTGATAATAAAAGAGCTAGAAAAACTACATTGTAATTTTGTATTTTTCATTACAAGTAAATTGTATATTTTTTATTTTGAGGTTTTATGTACTCTGTTTAACTCAGGAAGGAAAGTTAATACATCGCAAGTTTGCCCGGTGTGAGAAAAGTTGCAGCTACGCTTCTGCGTAGATCAGATAAACGAAGGTTTAGTTTAATTAGGTATATTAACGTTCCGTTTTGGATCAACAAGATGACTGTTTGGGAACTGTCCACGTAATTTTGAACCGGAATCAGATGACGAGGACGATACCTGGGCTGGCACCTCCCCCTCCAAACTTCTGCAACACACCAGCGGAAGGTTATTTGACCCACTGCGCATGATTTAACGTGAAAAAGCTCACATACACGGCGAATCTTCAGTGGAACCGGGTTTCAAACCTCGAACCCTCCGGCACCGAAGCCAAGACTTTACCACTAGGCCATTTCATAAATGAGTCATTTGGCTGGAATGATATAGTTAGCAATTGCTGTTTGCCTCGTAAGAGAAGTTAATCGCTCATGTGATCATCAAATCTTCCACATGCCTAGGTTGGCCGGAAGTATACAAGTTTATGGTTATGGTTATCACTAGGCCACAGCTGCCTTAGATAAGGGAAAGGAGTGAAAAATCAGTGGCTTAGAAGTGGAATTGTATCACAAGTCCTTACACAGAGGAAAGCCAGCAGAAATATTTTGCCCTCGACTTTCTCGTATGCTCCATCATAAATATGTCATTTACATAGTTTTTGAGGCCTTTTTAATAACGAATGTTACAATGACTACATTTAATTGCAATAAATAAAAATTAATAATATTTTTAAGAGATGTTATTATAAGCCTTTATAATAAGGAATAAAAATACTCATTACAAACTGATTTGATAGGGCAATGAATTTGAAACAAAAGTAAACGGGAAGCCGTGACATGGAATCAAAAGGTTTAGATTCACCGTACTCTTAATGACGTGTTCCGAACAGTTACTCAAATCCTTCGCTCGGTTCTATTTTTGGAAAGGTGCTAACTAAGACCACGTTATCGTGGAGGGGCGTGGTTTTCGACTGGCATCCTTTCACCGTGCTCCGTTTTTACTTTCTCGTATACGAAGAAAATAACAAAGGAAAGTTGTAATCGTCAACAAAATTCGAACTCGAGATTTTGACGAATCTCACGTTTTAGATTCTCCCAGTCCGAAAACAAAATTTTGGAAAAATTTGTAAATACAAATTATGTTTGAACCACATACCAAATTCATCCCACAAGCTCCTAATGGTTTTCGAGTTATCGTGTTCGACACAGACAAACAGGCAGACATAATTCCAAAATTGTGTTTTTTTCGGACTCAGGGAGGTCTAAAAGTGGAAATTCGTCAAAATCTCAGTTTCAATTTTGTTGTTGATTCTAATACTTTCTCTTTGTATGCTATTAAGAAAGTAATTCATTTGTCTATATACAGGACACGATTAAGCTACGAAGAAAACTTAGTGACAATCATTTATGGACTATCAAATTCAAGACAAATCCATCTACAGGAAGTCTGGCTTTCCGTGAGACAGCATCATCGGAACACTATAACTCAAAAACTTTAAGCTGATGGTATAATTTGGTACACATTTTATCATCATGAATGTGAAGTCTGTATAAAATTTTTGGGAGCAAATCCGTCAAGGTTGACCTTGCCGGTCCTAATTTCAACCTGTAATTCTTTAATATGACTTAGATATAAAATTTGGTATATGGCCTTCTACCTTAATTTGTAGATTTGTGTGCAATTTTCGCAATCCGTTAAAAAAATAAGTTTCAAATTGCATCTTTGGTTCAAAATGCACATTCGTTAGTTTCGTTATTTTAATCAAGTTAGCGGTAGCGGACTGGGTCTGAATATGGTGCTTCAGGGTCAATGGAGGTCCTCATCTACAATGCACAATAATATATATTTTTAAATTTATTTATTACATATAATAAATTAAAATTAATAAGTTAACATAATTATTCTAATAAAATCTGTTATATATATATATTACTAATTCGTGATACGATACTATGCATGTTATTTGAGTGAGAAACACAATACAAACACAAATTTGTTGTTAAATAATTTTTCT
>BGPR01002911.1:86681-156122 GCA_013235015.1 Araneus ventricosus
AAATTTATGATTGAATTTTAAATAATTTTTAAGAAATATAACATACTTTGAGAACTTTTTAACCAATTTAAAAATCAAGTGCAAGGGAGCACAGGACATTTGCTATAAAAACTTGTTTCCTTTCTCTCTCTCACGTATCTTGGGGGCCCATTTCGGCTTATATGTAAGGGGCCCATTTGCCATCAGGCAAGCTGGCCAGTCCGCCACTGCAAGTTAGTATGATTGGCTTTTGACCTTGGCGGTCTAAGAAGGAAATTGTAACGAGCAGCAAACACGCGCTTCTGAAATTATGGCAACCCCCTGAATCAAAACTTCATTCTGACATTCTCCAGATGGAAGGAATGGTGAAATCTTGCGTGATATCTGGAGTAAGATTTCGTACTCAAAATTGTTAAATAAAGTTGTAGTACCTCAGCGCGCGTAAAAATTGCGAACATACTCAATTTTTTTGCAAAATATTAAGTTCTGGGGAAATAATAAATGTTATATGTTGCATTGTAAATCACCGTTCATATTTTTTTTCTCAAAATAACCAGGCCTTGGGTAAATACCCCAAAAATATTTACGTACCCACTGGGTGTTTACCCACCCCACATTGCTGATCGTATGCGAGAAAGTTTCGGGGAGGCCACTCCCGCTGGTTGAATTATCGTGTTCACATATGCACGATCAGAAAGACAGTCGTTAATGGATTTCGCCCAAAATTTGACAGATATTTATAACTTTGGGGTAAGAACCACATAACAAATTTCATTCATCTACTAGTTCGCTATGTTTCTGAATAATTTCAAAATCATCAATATCTTGATGAATTTTTCTCTTTCTCTACTTTATAAATGAGAAAATATAAATAAAAGCCATTGAGAAGACAAATTCACATGTACTCATAATTTTGAATTTTTTTAAAATCCGTAACAGTTAAAATACTCTTAAACAATTTATACATTTCTGTTATTCCTTGTTGATTTTTATCATTTCATACTTCCCGCAATGTTTGAGCATACCTAACGCGATCAAAGGATTCAATACGTATGTTGTCTCAGTCACATTGCAAACGTGACTGCGCATGTCATCTAACATCTAACTGCACATTTTCTTACGCTGCACCGCCACGTCACATGTTTTTTTCTTCCTGAAGATGAGCAATTGATTCTAGAATTCTATTGGCGCAACGTACTAGACGTAAATCAAAGAGCATGAATCGATTCTGTTGAACAATGCATTGCATTTTATTTTTTTATAGTTATCTGTTAACTGTTCGTATTTCGTAACTATTATTCTTATCATCTGATGCAATCATATTCTGACAACTGATTACTTCTATTCCTAGAATAGGAATATTTAGATTTTGTCAGAGATTATTATAAGATTTCACCCATACAAATAAAATAACGATTCGATATATCTGATATTCCCTTAGAAGTTTTATACTGTTAAAGAATCAGCCAATCGCACTTTCATCGTTAATGGATTTATATCTGAAATTAGATAGTAACTATTATTATCTCATTATCTTTTCCAAATTAATTGTGGCTCAACACGTCCACTTGTTATCTCTGATTTTAGATTAGATAGTATATTGCACTCCATACCTATCATCTTTTATGTGATACGTTCTTTATGTAATGTGTTATTTTAGTACGTTAGGTGAGAGACTTCTGTGCTCCCCTAACTTTAGAGCAAACACCGAGGATTTTAGTGCGATAAATTTGTGTATTTTGAAGAAATGGAAATAATCATACTTCACTGTCCGATAAATAGGGGAAAGTGGTATAAAACCGGGTAGCTAAGATACGGAGGCCTGTTGGAGCTAAAATATTCGACATAGAGCTTGTCAAATTATGTTAAAATATTCATGTTTATCTGAGCACAATATATCTTTCCAGAAAAGTCACAGTTTCATTACTTTTTTTATAAAAAAACAAGTCAAACTAACAAAAACCGGGTACGCATGTTAACATTATGGGAAATTAGGAAAACTCGATTTTCAGTGGAAAAGTTGCAATCATTTTTATTTTATATGTCAATTTAAGAATCTTTGTTACAAAATTTATATGTAAAGCAGTTGTCTTCTTCCTCCGCGCCACTGCAGCTTTCGTGGGCACAGCTTAGACAGTTTTTACATTGGATTAAACCTTCTTCTTTAAATTAGAAAATACATCATTAAAGTATTAACAATCAACATCTGATGTGTTTTTATCGTCTTAATCTGAGGAATCATCAATGCTGACAGTCCCGGTCCTACGCCACTTGGAGTACCCGGTTTTACCCCGAGTGCAGAGGCTATAAAAAACGGAATAGGAACGCGCAATTATTGCAGTAAATACTTATTGTTTGATAGGATATAAATCCTTAGCAAACGTATAATAAGCTGGACTAAATATAATTTTTAAAAGTGTAATGAGTTTTATGTAAGAATAGTTTAAAATCAAACGAACATTAGAGGGTTGACGTCTTAAAACGAATAAACCTTCACAGATGCAGTGCATTCAACAGCTACAACACACCACTATGACGGTTCCTATTTCTTGACTAGTAGAGTGTAATTCAGTATCCGTCTGCTAGATAGGACAAATAATAACGCCAGAATCAAGGGTACCCGGTTTTACCCCACTCACCCCTATATATTTAAGTAAAAATGTATAATCTACTCGCAATATCGGCAGAAAAACATTAGTCATTTTTTTCTTGGTTTTCTTATTCTACTTGTTACATTTAAAAATAAACGTATTATATAAAAGCCAGGGAAAATGAGGAATAACTTAAGATTCTGACTTTTCATTTTGGTGATGTTCTATGTAAAATAAAATGCTTAGTTAATATTTCTAAAATGTAGAATAATTCTGGCAAAGTATAAACAGATATGTGCTCTTGAATATTTACAGACTTACAGTTCTAAGAACGTAATAATTGTTTCTCAAAAGTGTAGTAAAACAGCATATCCCTGCCAATGTTGATTCCTTATAATAATTTGGTAAATTATATTACTTGTTTAGCGCTCTGATTTTGTGATTCTCACGAAAATCTCCCAAAAACTGTTATAAATATTCTAGTTTCGATCATATAACCATAAAAAATTATATTTATTGTAGCGCCAGATTCAGAAAATAGCCGATTTTTATATCAACAATAGATTTTTTTGTCTATTAACAAAATGAAGTCGTTTAGTCGCACGAGCAATTTGAAGAACTGAACTTTTAAGCTTCAGATATAAATCAATCACAATCATTCACATTACTGTTCAGCAACGGTTTCCGAATCCGTTGCTAAACAATACGTGCAGTCTGTGACTGGAGAACAAAACATCTCAAAATAACTGACAAAGCCATCTTAGGTCAGTATTTGAAATATAAGACTGAAGCCTGAAAACAGTTTCGTTACATTATAAATAATATTCGCAATAGTTGAGCATATTAAAGCTTATATTTTAATTTTGTTATCGAATTCTTCAAACACTTATTCGGCCCTTGTCTTTAATGAATTCAAATTTTTTACATATGCAGAATATAGTCAATGACAGCTGAAGGTTTTTTCACATCATTATTTTTTATTCGCTTCATAGAAAGTGTACAAAGGTAAATGGAAATCACGAAACTACGAACGCATTCGGATTTAATGTGATTTCCTTTTGCGTAGTTTTTCTAAATTTGTATCTATATTATAAAATCCTTAATAAATGTCAATTGTTAAATTTTTCAAGTCGTTTTCCTTTCCCTTCAAATACCAGTTAATGTCTTGCTTGCAAAAAAGTGTACTGGTCAAATTTTTACTGGCTTTAATTTAATTACTCCTGTGCATTCAATAATTATACAAATAACCTGATGTAAACAGGACACCACCTAGCAACTTCATGGTAGGGAGATGGTTTTTTAGCTATCCCAATTTAACCGAGTTCCTCGCTATCTGATATCGCATTCTGATATCTTTTCCTAATGCTACGCATTTTTTTATTATTATTATCATCAGTTGCACTTATAGGACTTATTATCAGTTGCTTCAATTTACAGCGGCACCTCTTTCACCAAATTTCTCTTAATTTGAGACTGGTTATGACTCATTTGATGTGTACTTTGTATTGACTTCCTTGTTTTTTATTTCACTGCACTTGATCACAAATACGTTTGCGTTGCCGAATTTTTGTCTTCTTTATATTAGTACGAAGCGCATCGAAAACATCATAATATACTAAGATAAGATACTAAGAAAAAATAAGAAAAGCTATATACTAAAGAGAAAGAAATGAAAATAATAAATTTAATAAAAACTGTTTTTGAAAATGCACTTTTATTAGACTTATTTACTTATTTATACTCTTATTTACTTATAGAGAATGTACAGTGGAGAAGTATTTTTAGGGGGGGGGGGGATTTATCTCAAAAATGGAGGGGGGCAGGCGACTATTGATGACATATCTAGAAGTCATCGAATTCCATCTGAAGTGAAAATTATCGAAATCGGTACGGTTGTTGGGACTGGGGATAGGTCCTGGTTTTGCCAATTATTTTACATATATAGATATAAAAAATAGCTGCGCTCACAAAAGGATTTTTTTCAGTTTTTCAATTAATTTTGATTCGATCTCAGTTATTTTCCCTTGTTTTGTTTTGAATATATTGAGATTTCGCAAACGAACGCAAGCCGTGAGCCCCATTGAATGTGTTGACTATGCATTCCAGCTAGGATTTTCCTACGAATTGCGAAACCAGTTATAAATTGTTTTGTATAGAATATTGATGGGATCAAGGCGTATATTTTTTACTCTCCATCTATAAGGTGTGCCCAAATGAAAAGGAGACTACAGTTATATGTAAAGAAATTTTAATAACAATATTCTAATTACAGTTCATGTGGAACAGTACAACTATAAATAATCGCCATTGACATTGATACACTGATTCCAGCGCGTAGGAAGGGAGTGGATGGCTTCAGTGTAGAAACTGCTGTGTCAGGCAAACACCCATTCTCGCCTTCTTCTGATTCTCTGACAGATGCTTGAGCACCCACTGTGCACAAACTTTGCCATAACCAAGCCTTTTGTGAATTATGTGATGCACAGTTCCTTTGCTTATCGACAGTTCAACAGCAATTTCACGTGTGGTGATCCGACGATTCTGCCGTACGAGCTCATTCACAGCCAAAATCGTGGCATTGTTGGTCACAACGTGCACCTGCCCACTGCGTGGCACGTTCTTGGTATTTACGCGTTCCTACTCATAACTCTGACACCACCGGAATATGGTGCATCGCGCGAGACACTATTCTCCGTACACCTCTTTCATCCTGCGATAAATTTGTGATGCATGCTCCCCTTCTGCGCGATGAAATTGGATAACTGCTCTTTGTGCTGATCTGGAGGAATCCATCATGCAACGAACTGCTGAAAGAACTCTCCAGAAATGAGGATATTGATGCGAAGCCCTTAACTACGCAGGTGCAACTGGGAATACCACCGCGCCATCTATTGGCTAGCACAATAACTCACTGGGATTTGATACAACGCCTAAACAGCTAAAGTCTCCTTTTCATTTGGGCACACCTTATATAATGCCCAATGCTGATTCTTAAGTGTATATTTTAATTAATAAAGTGAAACCTCTCTACAGTGGCCACCCTTCGTGCCAAGTAAAACTGGACGTTCTGAGGGTGGCTGCTCTAAAGAAGTTTCATGTTTGGAAGTAGAAAATACGTATTTAAACAAGCCTTAGTTCGTGATTTCTGACAGAGTGAATTTTAAGAATCAGCTAAAGAAAAGAATTATCCGCTTTTTTTCCCTCAAAAAAGATAAATTTGTATTCGCTTGGATATTTCAACTTTTTCGGAGGTAACCCCTTTTTCTCAATTTTATTTATAACTGAAAAAGTAAACTCCTAATCTACTCGTCGGTAGTGTCGAAGAGGGGACAATAATATCATCTGCTTTTCCTAAAGTCTGTTGATTTGAAAGTTTCATTTGATGATTGTCGCAACCCATATCAACAGCTCCTTTGTCTAACTCCGAATCAGAACTCTTGTATGCCCCACCCCCATAAAGGTCGAAGCTCACTATTCTATCTTCATAGAAAGAAAAACGATTAATTTCGATCTGATTCCCGGTTCTGTCTTTGAATGTATATAATGTTTTATTCTTTCTTCCTTACTTTTTTTCTTAAATGCTCCAAGGTCAAAAGTCATTGAAGTTGTATGGGAGACCTGTCCAACCACTGAGAGGGGGTTTCAATGGCAGTTCCTAAGGGTTATTTTAAAATTATGTCTGCGTGCCAAACAAAAGTGGCCATTGAGAGAGTTAGCCGTTATGCAAAGGTCACCGATTAGAGAAGTTTACCGCACACCTGAAATATAGACAACTAACAGTACGCACACGGCGTTGCCCGTGGGAGCAAGACTTCAACAAAATGAAATAAACCGCCCGCAATGTCACGAAAAAGTTGTGCAAACAAAATCAAAACAATAGATGCACATTATTGATTTTCCTACTTATTTTTCTTCGCGATAATGACATTTGAACTGTAAGAAAACAGTACAGAGTATGTTAATCCAAAACAATATTAAAAAATTGCAACGTGAAAATCATTAGACAGCAAGCAAAATATGCGAAACAAAGAAACATGTTAAGACACTGCCGAAAATAATAATTGAAGTCATTTAGTTAAAAGGTTATGAGTCTCCTGCGCTACTGCGCCGCCAGCCAATGAAATTGCAACAATGCATGCTGGGAACGTTCGCTTTCTCCGCAGAAAGTCTCGCGGAGAAAGCATCACTAGCCAAAAAACTCTTTGAACTGACCAAGGAACAATTAATTTTTAAAAAGCGGGGAACGGTATTTTAACCGTTCTAGTTTTAAATCCGGCAGAAACGATACAGTTATAAGCTGAAAAAAATCGAAAATGATAGCGTTGTTAGAACGTCTGATACGAGAATTTTAAGAATACCGAATGAAAAATTCACAGAAAAGTGACTATTTTTTAAAAAAATTCTCAAAATTCAGTAAATTAAGTTTGAAGCTCAAAACAAATTTCCTTAGAAATAAAACTGTTTGTACGATCCGATGGTGTATCAATTTTTTTAAAGATATTATTAAAAACGGTACTGTGGACAAAAAAAGTTTCAAAAATCACCTAAAACAACACAAAACATTAAATAAAAAATTTTCTAGATTAAATTTTAAAATTCGGGCTTTGAGATACATTGAGTCATCATTACGATTACCTGTGTGCCAAATGTCATGGCTGAAAGTGCGATATATTCGTCTGGACATTGCGCGCACACAAACATTGCCTTTTATAAGTATAGATTCCTGATTGAAGAGAGTGGAAGAATGGAAATTAAACAAGCATAATTTAGAACTCTGGGAAAAAGTTATGTATTCATATTGTACAATATTTTTTTATATTTCCTGCACATAAGTCAGATATTATGAAATTTTTCTTAAAATGTATACAAAATTTTTATTCTTGCATTTCTTTCCCCTGTAAAATATTTTTAAAACGTAAAGAATGATGTCAGGAAATGTAAATAAGAGCGGATTTTGATATTAAAAGGGTATTTTTAATGGTATGAGTGTGCGATCATTTATAACTCCTCCAACTTATATGAGTTATCGAGGGTTTTTTTATAATCCGACCTCCCTTCTTCCACGTTAGGCCTGACAATTGGGAGTCTATCGTATATCCTTTATCACCTTGTATTTCGAATAACATTCCAGAAACAACACGAAACATATTTCAATATATCAAATGCATTAGTTCCTTGAATGAAAGGCTCGCCTTAAACCAGCGGATCCTATGACTTTCTCGTCTCTTTCTCTACTTAAACAATATGACACGTTTTGTATTTGGCTTCCATGTATAGCTAAGGGAAAAACACAAGGAAAGAAGAAAAAATATTCAGAGCCGGTTCCACAATATTCGGCGGGCTGTGCGAAATTATTGTGGCGTCCCCTCCTTGTATTCTATAATAGAATAGCGGTGACACGGCCTCTAACGCTTCAGGAATGTGGGCGTGGCTACGACCCACCGGACCAGACGCTACACCCGCGAGTGAGTGGGGGGTTCTTAGAATTTGAAGAGGAACAGGGAACGGAGTGCCGAAGTGAATTTCCATTATCTTTGAAAGAGAAAGTATTTTGAGGTCTCTCTTCCTTTGGCGTACTTAATTTTTTAATTGAAAAATATGGATAGAGAAGATCCCACCGCAAGGAAACGAAGGTTAGCAAGAGAGATATTTGGACGATGGAGGGCGCGACAAAGCCAAGAGACGTTAAACAATTAGATAATTGATTCCTCATTTCTGCGTTTCATGCTTTTTTTTATTTCTTAAGCACTCTGCCAATGTTCATGAGATTTTCTACTACAACTTTCAGTACTAAATTTGTGACGATCAGATCTGAGATATTGTTGGCAAGCTAAAAGCCCATCTGAGAAGGGCACAAATCTTCTTCTAGTATATCGTATATTGGTACATGTGCTAAAAGATTTAACTATAATAATCAAGGTTTACCTTTAGTAGATGATTTAATTAAATCAAAAGATTTACTATATACTAAAGATTTACTTTCCTTTCCATTGAGTTCCAGTCGGCAACCATATAAAACGAGCGAATTTTCAAATTCATGATTAGGAATTGGCGCCCCTACACGCTCGTCTCCCTGTGCCACAGCACAGCCTGCACACCCCTGGAGCCGACCCTGTGAGTATGCGTTATAGATTTCTCCTGGTTTACCGACTGGAACCAAATTATTATATGAATATATAATCTTCGCCACAAGATCAAAAGCTAAAATGCATGGCACAGAAATCGTCCTTATTACTTATTGACAAATGGCAACGATCAGTTTGTTTACAAAACAAAACCAGTAACCTCGACCATTTTAGGCATAATTTAATAAGAATAGCCTGTTACTAAATTGGGTTTGGTATAAAAAAAACTTTTTCTGGCAAAAAATAAGTTTAAGAAATTGAGTTCACAATATTTCTTACAATATAATGAAACTTTGAATGAAATAATTCAAAAGATATCACTTAGAAATGAAGCAGATGGGCTTAGACGAGCCAAGAATGTTCAGTTCAACGTGAATATAGTTTAAGTCAGAGACTTCGGCTTTTCTAAAAAGAAAAAGTTCATTCAAAAACTTGTAAATAAATTTTATCCTCCCCTTCCTCCAAAATTCAGCGCTTGAAATCTAGAAGTTAGTACATGCATGTATTACTTGCATTTGCTTTCGAAACTTGGTGCCAATGAAGTGCAGAGGTCAAGGTCTTGCTTTGGCGATCTGGTGTCGTTTTAAGAGTGTGTACCAACTTCTAGATTTCAACCAATTCATCAATCTCTAAAATCCCGAACTACGATGCAAATGATAGTCGAAATCATGAAAGACCTTGTTTTCCATTTGATCTGTACGACCCGATAGCGTAGTCGCCAAGGCATCGCACTTCTAACCCAACGGTGCGGGGTTCGGTCCTTGAGTGACAAAATTTTCTCCCCAAGTGTTTTCACTTGCTATCATTATTCTCCTCTGCCTGCCATAATTATCTCTTCCTTTTAGTATCACCCTAATAGTTTATCGGATTTATTTTTAATCCTTGAAAATTTTAAAAAATCAAAAAGAATCTATACACATGTTTCTTTCTAATATTATCCTTAAAAAATTCTCTTCATTTGGTACATGCATTAACTAACAGGTATAATTTCCATTTTCATCAAGCCATTTCTGTCAGATTTGCGGGGGCCGGGGCCCCAATGAACCTTAACCTCTCTCATCAACTACGGAGACAGTATGCGCCAATTTGGCAGAAAATGCATGCAGATAGAATGCATCAATGCACCGTTCGGATAGCGGTGTGTAGATGCTCTGCGCGGGATCAGTGAGTATACCAAATTTTATTTATCTTGCTTATTTCATTTTTGAGTCATCATGTTCACATACGCATTTACAGGCAAATACACGGTCTACTCGTCGATGGATTCAGTCCAAAATTAGACACTAAACCTCAATTTTTGGATAAAATTCATACACTAAAATTCATTCATCTAGTTTGCTGCTTTATAGCGTTCACATACAGGCGAATATAGATCCGCAGACAGTCAACGCTTTGACGGATTTGATCCAAAATTTCATACAGACATATAATTATAGAAATAAAACAATATACCAAATTTCATCTATCTACCTAGTTGCGTTTTTGATTTATCCTACTGGTAGAACAGATAGACAAAAGATAAACTTCCCATTGACCGCTTTTTTACTAAAATTTTTAAAGAAATCTGCAATTTTGATGTAAAAACTGCAGATCAAATTTCGCTCTCCTGGCTTCTTGCGTTTTTAAGTTATCATGTTTGTTGAGTCAATAAAGTCGTCGATATTATAAAAATAATCTTTCTTAAAAACTCATCATATATTGAATAAGAAACAATTGATACCACTAGACTGGTATCTTCACTTCAACTATATCACCGCTGGGGCGGGTGATTATAACGTGACCATATCGCAAGGGCGGATATTATTTTATTAATCCACTGTATAGGATGACCACACGCTAGGGCGGATGGTTAGATATATAGTTCCAATGGTTGACCACCACCAGAACGGGTGGTATTTTGTGAGATAAAGACCACTGCTAGGGCGAATGGCTGAAGCATAATTGAATGGTAATAATCCTTGCTGAGTAGGAGTAGATGCCAAGCGTCTACTCCCGCTCAGTTCTCTTCTCTTAATAAATAATTTTTTTGTAGGTGGCGCTTCAAATGCGCGTTATCTAACAATGTTCGCAGGGAGACAGACATAATTTAAAAAACAGTTTCGGTCTCAGGACGGCTGAAACGTGCAAATTCATCAAAATTCCGAAATCGATTTTTTTTTTTCCCGTTTACAATACCTAAAAATACCAGTAAAACCCTGGTTAACAGAACTCGAGCTAACCGAAGCCCAGGTTATCCGAAATGTCCCTGTAATCGCAAATTCAAAACATGTACTATACTGCACGGAAATCAGCACGAAGGCAAGACTTTTATCTCCCTTTTTTTCTTTTAAGCCTCCCCAAGAAGATCAGTGATTAATTTTAGAATTTTATTAATTACATTTCCAATGCTAAAATTTAAATTAATGGGTATGAACAATATTAATTACGATATTCTTTACCCATATCTCTCAGGCCGCGGTGGCCTGGTGGGTTCCGGGTTCGAAACCCGATTCCATCGAAGAACCACCGTTAAGCGGGTGTAGTCGGGGCCAAATGCCCTCCCGCTGGTGTGTCCCCCCCCATGTCCACCGACTCACCCATACGGTTAAGAGTCCACAGGGATGGAGGGGCGCTGGTGTGGTGCGAAAGTTTGGAAGGGGGTGCCAGCTCAAGTGTCGTCCTCGTCATTTGACCGCGGTTCAAAATTACGAGGTCCGTCCCCAAACAGCCCTCTTGTTGCTTCAAAACGGGACGCAATTGTAACTAAACAAAACAAACTACGTGTGCCTCTCCAGGTGCAATGCGCCCGAACTCGCCGGCGCAAATATTGCGCCCGATGAAGGGTTATTTTTTAATAAAGAACGAAGTGTGGCCTACAAAGAGAGTTTGGAATTCGTTTTATACTCAAAACATTTCAAAATTACATAATGTAATTAGATATAAAATAGCAATAGATGATCATGGCTTAACCGAAAAATACGTTATCCGAAAAGGCCCCCTCCCCCGTTTAAGTTCAGTTAAACGGGGTTGTACTATACTTCTTTATATACAAAGAACTTCGATTTTCCAGTCACAATTTTTATTTGAAGAAAATAAAATATATGTATATATAGCTGGAAAAATATGCATGACGAAAATACTGCAACTAACTGTTCCGAGGAGGGTTTTTTTGCGATGTGTGTTTAAAGAAATTTAGTTTGCTAACCTGTTCAGGTTACGTTCAGCAATAGTTATTGAAATAGGTTATTTTAAGAAACAAGTATACCAAAAAAAACCTATAATTATATTCAGAACATTCAAACTTTTCGACGGAGTTTCAATAACCTTTATTTAGTTTTGCAAGTAAAATAGTAGAAAAAGAAAGAAAATTGAAGATCTTGAAAACATTAAAATCGATATCTTTCAGAATCGCGTTGTTGAAGGTGAATGACCTTAATTATGAGACATTAGCCTTAAAATTTATGTTAGAGAATCTTTTTAAGATTTCAGATTTGTTTGCAAACATCTGGAATCGTTTTACAGAATCAGGTTTTATAAATAGCTTTTTCAGTCAAAACAGCGAGAAGAACAATGGATGTGTGAGAAAATTTTTGCTCTTGTAATATTGGATGAAAATCTTTCTCACGGAAGGTCATGCGTCCATTTAAAGGTTATTATCGGCGATACGTGGTGTATATAATAAATTTAGGACATAATCTGGGCAATTAGATTTTGTTATCGAACTGTTAAGCACAGTTAAAAACGTTGAGTCCAGTTGATCGAATTCAAAAGATTTGAATATGCAGTTCTGCACCAGAGTAAGTACCGTCTATTTCTGAAATTATTTAACTGTTATGTAGATTAAATCCTCTTATAAATCTTCATATGATTGTGGAAGAGGTTATATTTATATGATAGATTTACAGATAAAGGAATAATATGTATACAATGTTTTACAGACAGATGCATATAGTATTAACCATGGAATGGTAAATTTGAGTCAAATTGACTCATTTTCCCATTCAAACTGCGAAGTCTCCGAAGTAACGTTAGAATTCCATGGTTAAATGCTTCCACATAATAGCGGCTCTTACATTGTAACCGTGTGAGTGCAATAACTTTTAACCCTACTCTGCACAATCATAGATATCTACAATACATCACATTTTAACAAGAGAAACTTTTCAGACTAGCATTCTATTTGTAAATTTCGGAATTCGTGGTGCAAAACGCTCTATTAAAAATACCATTAGACCTACAAATTTGGCACGTAGTTATTCCTTGGGTAGAAGGAATTCACTAAGAAAGGTTATTCTACATTTTTATTAGATTTTAAATCAAGTAAAAATTAATCGCAATTTTAAGTTAGAAGCATACTAATGCACAAAAAAATATTTTTACACCACCTTAAAATTCAATTCAAAAAATTAGCTTTTTAGTGATATCAATTTTATTTTCGTGCAATTTTTTTCTTTAGATTTAATAAATTTTTAAAAATTTATTATACAGCTGATTTATTTATTTATTATCTAATTGTTTTTACCATTCATTCTTTATTCAAATGCTGAGTAGTCTGTTTAATTGTGAAGTCGGCTTACATAGCATAACCTTAAATTCAGAAAATTAGTAAATTAATATTTGAAAAATATGAAATTTTTAAGACTTGCTTACGTTGTTTCAAATTTAATGGAAGTATATCGCATTTTGTATTATTTTGATAGGATTTTATGAATTTGTAAACTTGATTTAGAAACGACGGTGAAATAGTATTTGAAAAATACAAGTGATAAAAAAAATAATGTTTTTTTAACAAGATTGCATATTTATAGATATTTTGGACTAGATGTTCGAATTTCCTTTGTTTGCATTTAACATGATCATGTTTATAGGCTGGATACTAAATGTAAGATACTAAAGTTGGTGATGTGTAGGGGACCAAATATCGCCCACTTAAGCTTATTTTAATCAGAGGACTAATTCATGCGCTATTTATCTAAAAATTGTTCCAATATATTATCTGGACAGTTATCCAAAAACAAACTGAATTACAACTACACATTTAAGTTAAGTACACAAAAAATGTTTTTGCGAACGCGGCATTTTTTCTACTGAAAAGAGTGTTCATAATATCGTCAACTATTTCTTCCTAATATCACCTATGTCTAAATTGGATTGAAATAAAGTGTAACTTATGTTATGATCCTACTTTCTTTGTTAAACATAAAAATTAAGGCACAACAAAATGAAAAGTAATAGGTACAAGACAGCTTTTTTGTACTTTTAAGGAATATAGATAAAGTATCCTTTTAACACTTTTCCCCTAAATAAAACATCAAAATAAAAGAGAATTTAGGAGCATTGTCAGGTGACTGAACATCAACCAGCAGAAAAAAAGTGTTTTTTTTTTTAATATGGTGCCCCTCAGAGGGTTAGGGCGATAATGGGAATACTCGAAAGGGTGATATTGGGAACGACTTATTCACAAACATGGCGGAATCGGATCGTAAACCAAGACTCAAACTACACCAAAATGTAGCCAATTATAGTCACTATCACTGCCTCAAATCATATAAAATTATCACTTGAACTTTACTGATTACACTAAAAGTAATGAAACATAATTATTAACTCGCCTTACACGAAAATGAGCAAAAATTCCCAAAGAAAAGAAGAAAAACACAGGTTCAAACGGTTTCAACAAACAAATACTGTTTGAGGAAGATTTTGTAGTTCCGGTAGTGTTCACCATATACCACCACAAATCAAGAAGAAACCGTAGTAGGCGATATTTGGAACACAGGCGTTAACCTACCTTATATTGTAACATTCATGTTGCAAAAACCGTTCAAAACGCTCTACAGGGGCAGACCGTTAGACCTAAGCTACCGAATGCGGCACGGAGTTACTTCTTGGTTAGTATAGGTGCTCACACTAAGAAAAGGTTTTTCAAAATTTTTATTGGCTTTTTAATTAAAAATTAATATAAACAATAACGCTTTTCCTCAATAACTTCGGAGCATATTAGAGCCCAAAAACCATTTAACTTATGTTGTTTATTTTTAAAATGTATTTATGTCTATCTATAAATTTTTGGCGTAGAGTGAACATGAATAAAATCTGTACAATATTCTCGTTATTCTTAGGCATAGGCCTTTCCGCAATAATTTTTTAAACGTACAGTACAGTCCATAACAAGCATATATAAAATACAGGCCCTAGAAGGAAAGGTCAGAAAATATGAATATATGGTTTTGGTATTAAAGTGTGTTTTTAATGATAAGGGAGGGATAGGAAGTAAGCATTTATAAAACTCCGAAAAATCCGACTTTTTTGCTAGCCGGCTTGCTCTTCCATTAAGTTAGACCTTATAGTTGGGAGTTTGCTGCACTTCCAAATACAAGCGTCATTACTAATATAATAGCCCAGATCTGTCGGTAACGCTCTGATGTCGCCAACAATAAAACTCGCGCCATAGCACTGCGAGACGTTGAACAGCATTAATTCATTGTTAGAGAACCTAAATTTCAGTAATTTCAAATTTAAAAGAGTAATTGTCGTTCTAATTTCAAATTTAATAGCTCTAAAATAGTGAAATAAAATTTTCTATCGATTGTTATAAAATTTATCTCGATATAATCAATAGTTCCCGAGAAATTTTAAATTATATTAATCCTATATTTCAAATTAATTTCCGTTTTTTAATAGAAAGTAGTAAATTACGTTAGTGGTATATCATGCACGTGATATAGTTTGGACGGTTGTTGAATTATAATAAAATTGTTAAACATCGAAAAATACTTCGCACGGAATGTTGTTTACCAAGAGGTTTTTTGAATAAAGAAATACGTAAATAATACGTAAATAAAATATTTCCTGTCTTAAAACATATGTTTATTTATTTCCAATCAATGTTAAACATTTCTATCGCATATATATCTATTTAAGCCGTCAAATTTGACGGTAAATCTCTCGAATGAAAAGGCAATTTGCACCCGTCATACCATGACGGATGATTTTCTAGTTTACAATGTTTGGACAAAAATGATTTTCTCAATATTTTATTCAACTGAACGTTCTCGACTATTGTTTTCTTGATATTTTTCGATGAAAGTGTAACAAACCATTATCCGAAAAAACAATTTTTATGCTATCTTAAAACCAGTTGCGTGTATTCAGCCAAAACATGTGAAAAGTACTTCAGTAAAGAATTCGTTTTCTCAGATACAGTAATTTATGTGTTCTAATTTATTTTCTCTCAAAAACTTTCAGATGAAACATGATTCCGTTTTCTTTGTCGTTACCCACGAACTCCTATTAAGTGAATTGACACTACGGGGACGGAGTTAAAGGAATGCGATACATCATATTTCAAAGTGAATCGCGCTTTCCTTCAGTATTTCTTGACTTTCCAGAATCGCACTTCATCTCGCCACTTTGCCACCTTGCAGTTGATTCCTTTGAGTTCGTGCGGTTTTGCAGCCTATTAAAACTTCTACTTTCTCAGACCGATCAGTATGCAACTTAAAATTCCAAATATATAATACATCTGTATTGAAAAGCTTGCTTGGATAAAATAACATTTATTATGTGCATTAAAAATTCAACTGCTTCGGTAGGTTTAAGAACCACCGCACATATTTGCTTAAAACTCAAATCATTATCTTTTAATGGGGCTAATTTGATTGATGGACTATTTTTGTCTGATTTCCATGATTTTCAAAAATATATTTTTGCTTATAGCCACGATTGCTTGCACCCAAATAAATTCATTTAATATTTTTATAGGACAAAGTGCCAACGATTGAGTTTGGACAGATAAACGTAATAAATAAAAACGGTTGTAATATTTTAATTTCAACGTGCACGGCCTCGTTCCTTGTGCAGTACAAACTACAGTAAAGAAATTGGAGTATAAGTTTAGGCAAAGCGCTACTCTCCTTAGACGAATTTCGACTAAAATCTTATACAGATGTACAATTTAGGATGAGAACCAAATTCCAATACAGATGTACAATACAGCGTCCTTCCAACGCGTTGCGTTTCTGAATTATTGCGATCTCATGAGCACGGACACATGTGCATACAGACATTATTCCAAAATCTGATTTTAAAATACCAACAATGATATCCATCAAAATTCTGCAATCAAATTTTCTGATGGTTGCAACATTTTTTTGTAATTGTATGTACATTGTATACGGCAAATTAAAAAAAAAAATATACTATTAAATATTTTGTGCTCAGTGCAAAGCTAATGCTCTAAAGAATATTTAAATTAATTTGGCGATTGCTTATATTGGACGGATACTATGCTATACAAGAAATAAATTACCTTCTAAGTGAAATTCCCATCCAAGAAGCCCTATTTGCATTTACATTTATAAATATTAACATATTAGCTTAGCAGAAAAATAAAATGCTGACAAGTCGTTAATTAAGTTTAATTTGTTTCTTAAAAGATGTTTTAGTATTTAAACCATTGTTATTGCGTTCAGTGTGACATAAATGTACGATATTAATCCTTCGAGTAAGACATTTTGCAGCCAAATCGTGAAATTTTAGACTAGCTAAAAACACTTTAACTTGGGAATCGGGTCAAATATTGGCGGAAAATGTCTTTCAACATTCTTAGACAAAACAGACTTCTTTTTATTTAATCTATGAAGTTAACACAGATGGGTTCCTACAAAATGTTTGTTTTCGGAAGTAGGAAAGGGTTTTCTTCCCTTGGTAGCTCTCATCTTTTAAAATGAACCGAGAGTAAATTTCGCGCCAGGATGCGTTGAATGAAACAAATGAGAACTGTCTTCATAAAAAAATAGCCTGAAAAGCTTTTTCGGGTACTTGTTCCTATTGACTGCATGCTTTTTCATCTGTTTTGTGGATCTGTACACTGTCTAAATCTCTTAAAGATGATAAATGGTTTGAAATCTAGAATCCTGAACACCCAATATTTAAATACGCATTATCGACAACAAAACACAAAGCAAAAATATGGTTGCGAATACTAATATACTCGTATTGGCAGTGCGGAAATTTGGCGAGCCTTGGCAGAATGGGTGTAAAGTAGGTAAATTTAAAAACTCGGAACAGTCCTGTCGCCAAGTTCTTTAGACTTTCGCAACCGTTAAGATAATCACCATGGTTCACACCGTCAGGTGTGAATCATGTTAAATCTAATATCAAATAAGGCCAGTTATCACTTGAAAAAATTCAAGTTTGGCAAACATATGGTATTTTTAAGTCTATTCTATATTACATTCCAGAATACTCTAGATGAACAGCAAATGCAATCGCCACGAATAAAATTGCCAAGATTGATTGGATAGTTTATTGTTATTTCGTGGCGCAATAGCATTTTGTTTTATTAAAGTGATTTAACATTTTTAAAACTGCTTTTAACTAGATGCTTGGCACAATATAGCCAAATCTGGCTCTTACGCCATTAAACCGCATAAACCATCCACTGAATACCCGCCTGGCGCACTTTAAATCCATTAGGGCCAAACATCTTACCACTGATGCGGTGTGGAAATTCGGAAAAGAAAATGCCGGCTAGGAATCGTCCTCTTCATCTAGCCCCATATCATCTAATAGCCTATCAAAATTGCGATGTTTTGCCCCCAAATCCCATTCGTATAACTTCAAAACTAGAACTAGGAACCTCTAGATTAAACTGAACTAAACAAAGTTAGAGAATAAGGAACAGCTTTGATATGCGGCATCACTGGCGATATTTCGTTATTTCGGCGACTTTTTTGTTGCGTAAACAAACATGGCGACTGTTTTGTTGAACATTTTAGTGTTCTCTTGCTTACACGTTCCGGGCAAATTTTATAACTCAAAAAAAAAAAAACATCAGCGGCTTCGCTTTCAGCAAAGCGAGAACCTCATAGCTTCTCTTTTTTATTGAATGTTACGAATCTATGTTTTTTTTAATTCCTGAAAACGAGAATTTCCGTACCTTAAACTTAACTTTAACCAGAAAGTCGCCAAAATAACGAAATATCGCCAGTGATGCTGTGTATCAAAGCTGTACTGAGAATGATTTAGGGAAGATCTACCATACACACAACTAATAGAGCAATATATGAAATTTTCTGAGCCATTGGATATTGTAACCTTATTTAAATTACTAACGTAGAACAGAAATAGTCCTTAGGACCGCCAAAGGTACTCACCAGAATCCATCATTGATCAAATGATGGGCAAAAGTCGATGAAGTTTAAAGAAATAGTTTTGCTGATTAAAAATTATTGAATTATAAAATTCATTCTTAAAAAAAATACCATTTCAAATGTAAGTGCTACCGTTTTACATTCAAGTGTTGATATATCTTCTCATGTTTCATCATGAATTTCTACCTTTATTTGGAGCAAATTTATCCACGTTTATAAGTTGCTTCATTGCGCGCTTTTGACAGACTTAACCTATTGTAAAATAATTTTTCACGTTTTCAAACATATTTTTCTAAAGCAGATTATCAGGAAAACAGAAGCAATGTAAGTGAAATGTTCAATGATGAAAAAAACAAGCAATCGCTTCAAAATGATGTATTAGGATCCAAATAAATTCTAAATTATCAACAATAAGTTTACTTTTGAGCTTGTCTTTGCAAGTACAAAATATAGCCATGCTAAAAACACCTGATTAGTTTTATTATAACACAGTGCGGAGCATTTCAATAAGTTGCAGTAGTAGCTTTGAAAAGAGCCAAAATATAGCATCGTTCTTGCAACAGAAGTTACCTTTAAACCTGATGAGAAAGTATTTCAAATTATACCAATGCGTTAACATTAAAAGACAATAAATATGTTAGATTTATTATTAGGATCATCAGGGGAGAGTGCTTTACATAATCGCAGATTACTGTGCACGTCTCTCACAAGATAGACCTAGAAGATACAAAGACCTTACAAGAATTTTACATAATCGCAAGCTACTACACACATATCACGGAAGATGACCTTAAAAGATAGAAAGTTCTTAATATGTCCTAAAATTCATAGATAAATACAGAGCATTTCCTAATCCCATAAAGAATCACAATTTTTACTACTTCATTTGAGTGATGATTAATCTATGACACATAATTTAGACAGTAAATGACCGTTTTGATGTTGTTTAATTTGCGCTTAGATTAACTACAAAAAGTATAAAATAATTGTTTATATTTTCTCACCTAATCCATTAGTTAGTTTAGTTATATTTACGTTCCTTTTTGGAAAAACAAGAGGGCTTTTTTGCGACGGACCTCGTAAGTTTGGATCGTGGATAGATGACGAGGATAACATCTGATCCGGTCTCCTGTTTCCAAACTTCCGCGCCACACCAGCGGAAAGACATTTTACCCATATGGATTTCACACGCACCAGACCCGCTTACACAGCGCTTTTCTGGTAGAATCGGATTTCGAACCTGGAATGCTTAGGTCCCGCAGCTGAGAGATTACCACCAGCCGACCGCGGTCCTAGTCCATTAGTTAAGCATGATATTTTGTTTCAAAAGAATTAATACATCATCCGTCTCAAATAGTTCGTTTTTCAGTTTGTATTTGATTGCATTCGGACTGAAAGCCCAGGGGGATTAGAAAATAATTAGGGGGCTTTGTCCCCTGCTTGCCAACCCCCAGAAAGATTGCATAGCAATCCTCACAGATTTGCTATTCTCCACTTCGGCTAACATTGATAACTTGAAACAAGAATTGTAGCCATCCAAATCATTACTCAGAATAAGCTGCAAGATGTGTCGGATGAGTCTGGATACTAAAAGCAAATAGTTTAAGTTTATTTCGTTTTCTCATGTCGGCTACCTCAAACATTTATGAATTTATTCTACTTGTAATTTACAAAGTTATTTTTGAAGGGGTTATTTAAGTTAATGTATTTTCCTTCACTTAGTAAATGTGGTCTTTAGAGGTTCTGGTATTCTTTTATAATCACCTTGTACTTATTTTTGCTACTAGTTAATAAGAATTTCCTGATTTAATTAAAAATTTTGTCATCCTAAAAAAGTTTATTTTTATAACTTAAAATCTGTTTTATCCTGAATTTCGATTCGTTTATTAAATTGAGTCATAGTTCATTTTAATTATAGAATTGAATTTTAAAATAAAAAGAGTTAACTGAGCGCTTATATTATATAATGTAGCTCAAAGGTTAACATCATAATAGTCTATTACTCATCAATTTTAAATAATCATTCGGCCTCCGAGGGAGCGAGAACGTCGTTGGTGAAGCGCGCATCAGTCTACCAGTTTCTGGACAATGCTAGCGAAGAACACGGATAGAGATAGAACCTATAACCTTCTGTTTCAGCTATTTTGGCTTATTTTCAGCTAATAGGCAGCCAATTAAAATAATTCTTCTTTTTTTGTCTTTTCAGATTACTTTTATTCTCAACAGCATTCTCCACCTGACGAAAGGACAGTTGCTTTTTAATGCTATAACTGGTTATGGTGATTGGTACGGCGCGGAAACTTTTATGTATCCCATGAGAACCTTTCCTTCTGGTTGCGTACACCTTCCATGCATTCCGTGGCGAAGTTGGAAACCAGAAATGTTCTCCAGCGGAGTTGACTTCAGTGAATTTGATAGAAATACGGACAAAGGCGTGTTAACTTTCAGAGGCACTCCACAAACAACCAAGAAATCGAAGGAAAAGAGAAGAACTCGTAAAAACTCCAAAAAGACAGAAGAATCTGATAAAGAAGAGCTCCGGGTGAGAGACACTGTAAGGGGAGGGCGAGACAAAGCTTCCGTTTGGCAGACCCTTTCTCCGGTTTCTAGGACCTCAGGTGCTCTTTTCCAGATTGATTCACTTCAATCAACCACTGATGTATATGATACTGGATTACTCACCCCGATTGTTCCTATCCAAAATCAAAATGCTTCGCATCAGCGCCCATACGAACAAACAGCTCGACAGAACATAACTGGGATTTCCAGATTAGGTTCACGTTTTCAAGATCAGGTAAATCCTCAAGTGACAGCAAATGAACCTCACGTTGCTGACATTAAATTGAATAAAACTTTCGGTAGAGAATCTCCTCTTATACAAGTTTATGTTATCGCAAGTGGAAGCGGTGGAGCCCATACAAGCATAGGAGAGGGAGGATACCATGGTAAAAACAATGGTCAAAGTAACTTCGAAACATTTCATCTGAAGATGAAAGTCCCAGAAAACCTCGCAGATCAAACAGATAGTATTGACATTGTCATGGGAACAGCTAGACAGTTCCAAGAATCGAGAAAAAGAAATCCAATAGTTTCTGAAAAGCGGGAATGGAATCGAAATCTAGATACTGAAGGCGATTTAAATACACAAAAGAAAGTAGAAGACACTGAAGAAGACATTTCTAGCAACGACTCAGACGCGCAGTTGAATTCCGAAAATGAGGAACTAAAAGAACAAACACAGAAGGCTGCAGCAACATCTAATCATGAGGTTATACATAAGGTTTTAGGTGGCACAGTAAAACATGAATTTCAAAATTATTGGGCCATGTGAAAATGAAATTTTCACTTCTTGTTTTAGAGTTCGATGTTTGATATTCATGAATTTCTCACAAAGGTATGAAAGGATGTATAAATTTGAATGATTCGGAAGAGATGCATCACAGGACTTATGTACTTTCTGAACATTATTAAGAACGATATGAACATTATTAACACTTGTGATACTACAAGAACATTATTAACACTTTTGATATACACCTTCATTTTCACTTTGTAACTTCTCTTTTATCTTGTCAATTACATTACTTCCATCTAAGCCACCCTCATTGTTTACAGGTATTAGTTTTTAGCGTATTGATCTCATTTACAGACTTTGTCTTTGCTCCAGTTATTGCCGATATTGAATTTAGTGTTGGATCAGTTCTCGCAATTGATGTAATAAATAAAATTAAACAATTTCTATATTCATTATTCTACGTTTGTATTTCATCTTCAATTATCATTTATAGAACTATCATGACGCAAGAATTTGTATAGTTGTAATCATTTCTCTAAAAATAAAATTCATTTTGTTATTTTCTTACAGTTCTGCATAGTCAACGAAAATACATGAAAGTATCTCCAACCGTACTAATAATATTTCATTTTAGCATGTTAACTCCTTTACAGTGAAAGGAAACTAGGCATTCAAAAATTCAATTGGACTAATACTACTTTTCAGGTAAGAAGTTGTCCTTAAGTATAGAAAAATAAAAGAGAACCAATTTTAATATTTAAACGTAATATCTATTAATCTTCCTACTCCAGTTTCTCAAAATGCGGATTATGCTATGAATTTCACTACATGACTTTTGTTTAAACACAGAGTTTCTTGGATAATCACAGCAAATGAAGTTATTTTTACTTCAGAGCTGCATTCTCTGAATGTAATCCTGGAGGAAAAGCAGTGTGGATTATGTCGTTTGTCATTAAATTGAATTATTGTTATCAATACAAAGGCATACAGAATCACTAAAGTCAAAGAATTAAACCAAACTCCTGCAGTAAAAAGGCATATATTGCATACAAACAAAACATAAAATAAAATGAAACTGTATTTTCACGTTATAGTTCAAAAAATTTTATAATATAGCTTTTATTTCTAAAATACAATGTAAAAAATACAGTGTTAAATAGAATGTTGCAATGTAAATATGCGAAGTTGTCTTCAACTCAATGCTTTAAAAAAGTAAGAAAAAATGCGATATGAATTCTATTCCATTACAATAAAATATACGAACGACCGATGCAGCTACGGACAAAATGCATATTTCGATTCTTGTCCGTTGTTGAAATACGAGTATTTTTCGAACTAAAATGTCCATTCTGTTTTTCTAAATCTTTAAGATTAAAGGGATGTTTGTTAATGCTTAGAATTTAAACATTTTAGTGAGAATAAAATTACACTGTAAACCAACCAGGCTCAATTCTCGTCCGTGAGAGCAAAAAAACGAAATGATGTACCTACGATCATATTAAAACAAATCGGTTTTATAATAAAAAGAATGCAAATTTAAAATACAAGATTTAGGTAATAATAATTTTCTTTAAGAAATTAACATATGTGTGGGTGATTTCATACATGCAATGAAATATCTGTATTTCCGAATAATACTTACAACTATGCACTCTATTTTTTTTCAAATACAGTTAAAATCATTTCTAATAACTGTTTATTATTAGTCTAAGAGAAAAATTGATTCATGAAATGTTTCTTGTATCTTGGCTTTGTAAGATAACTTATCTGATAGGTCAGCTCTACACTATGGTGTCTTCAGAACGGAAATTTGAACTAGCCTTTGCCATTCATCTGTGAGGTATTTCATACAAAGAAAGCAATATGAATAAAGTAAATATTAAAAATAAGTTACTATCTAGTAAGCATACAGATACGACAGTTAAAGTATAGTTGGTTCATTGTCAAAAATTTGATTGCACTCCCTATTTAATTTTATTAAAATCAAATTTCAGAAATTTCCTTAACTAAATTCAAACTATTCCAAAATGAACCATTCTGATAAAGAATCGATTCCGAGACATGATTTCAGATATTATTTTCACTGAATTTTGCGGTATAAGTCAATAACTGTTTCAAATTTTTCTCAACTTTCTTAAGAGAATCCAGAGAGATAATAGCCGCATGTGAAGTGGACTTCATCGGGTACATGCAAGATTAAATTAAATTCTAGCAGTATTTAAATCATCGAAAATATAAATTATTCGATTCCATTCATGCTTCCATTTCATGATAAATTACTCGTGTGAAAATACGGACATAAATCATGGCAGTTAAAGAAAGTATCAAATAAATGGCATTCCGAAATTTTAACGCGATACAATTTACTGAAATATGATGTAATTGTGACAAAAATTTTCTTATGAAAAACCGTTTGCTCTGATAAAAACCATTTACTACAAGGCATCGGTGGTTCTAATCCCACTTCTTCTAGTATATCTATCCAAATCCATAAGTCAAGGACTAATGAAGTGTGGCATCTTCTATTGATCAAAGGGACCTGGGAACACTTAGGTAGCACCAGAGGTAGAAGTCTGACTTAGCTGCAATATATGGATGTAATTTGACTTCCTAGACGATTTTCAAAGGATGTTGATCCACATTTGTGTTTCACTTGGAAGAAAACCAAGAAACCTCCAGAAGAATTCTCCAGAATTCGCTGTTAAAGCACAATCGGTCTACAAGTTTTTAAATAATGCTGGTCAAGAGCACTACGAGGGCATAGAACCCATAACCTTCTCCCTTCGATTCATGCTCTTCGGTCATTCCGTGCCTTTATCTATGGGTACTGGTAGCCATTGCAATGCATTGAAACTTTCTTTTTATTACTCGGGAAAAATGTTTGATTCGGCAAAATATCTTGTCTATTGGTATTATTTCAGAGAAAAGACAATGTCCACTCTCGTCCATTGCCAGAAAAATGGCAATGATTCCATCTTATATCAAATATATTCAGTCGAGGCTCATCCATAACTGCAGCACCTACTGCAATTATTTCAGACTTTTTTTTTCTTCTTCATTTAGTAATATTTGCTGACTTTCTTTACATGTAATTCGATTATTGAAAGTAATTAGAGATTAAAACCATTTTTAGTCATATCTTGTAATCATAATTTTGGTATGAAATCCATAGCCGTTCCGCCAAACAAAAACGCAAGTGGTAACTGAAAAAAGTCTGGACTTCTTAAAAAACAACACAGATTAGTTGAAAACAGTGCTGAATAGCTGAGTGCACCCCTCAGGGGCACATCTTCTTCAGGTGCGACGGGCATCACGACCCCGAGGTACCCTAGTGTCTGATCTCCTTTCGAGTTTTAGCCTTCCTTTTTATTTTCTGCTTTTTTCTTCCTTCCCTCGGGGGTAGGCGAGGGAGCTCTCCATGAGAAGCTGTTGCCGCTCTGTTTGCTTCTTGCTTCTCATGGACAGCAAATTACCCCCACGTGTTGGCCGTGCGTGGCGACCCATTAGACGGGAGGTACATTTCGGTCCCCGGTGTATCAATCGGCCGGTATCCCAGCCACATGGCTGGTCTGCTCAAGGGGATCAAGCGAAGGGGTCACTCCTTGGGCTTGGCGTTAAGGGTGGTCACTGTCCCCGGGGGTGACTCTGAGCGTATAGGTTCCGGCTAGCACCAAGGTAAGCGCCGAGGCTGGAAATCTCCAGAGCCGGTGGCTGCCTTCCCTTGTTGGGCTCCATGGTGGGCGGTGCCGTCGGGCCTGAATTTCCACCATTGTCGTATGGGCAAAAAAAACCTGGTCCCTTCAGTGGGCAACAAAATGCATCATCTTCTTCCACTTTTACAAATTTTCCTACTTTTTTTCTGGTCAAAGGAAGCTCTACTTCTAATAAGAATTTTCATACTGTATCACCATTTTTAGTTGAAAAAGCCATTATCGCAACTGTCGGTGAGGTGAAAACCACTAAAAAGCTTCGATCTGGCGACTTGCTAGTCGAAGTCCACTCTCGGAAACAATCGCAACAAATAGTCAAACTGAAAACATTTTCAAATATCCCAATAACCGTCTCCCCACATGCATCTTTGAATTCCTCCAAGGGAGTTATCACCTGCGGAGAATTGCTCAATGTTCCTACCGAAGAAATCCTTAAAGAATTGCAAGGTCAGGGAGTGAGCCATGTACGGCGTATATCAATACGGAGGGATGGTCAGCTCCTAAATACTAAGCACCTAATACTCACTTTTGACTCCGCCAAATTACCTGAAAATATTAAGGCCGGATATATGCGCCTTTCTGTCAGGACATATATTCCCAACCCACTCCGCTGTTTCAAGTGCCAACGTTTCGGACATTCGAAAACTTCCTGCCGCGGGACACTCACCTGCGCCCGTTGTGCAGAAGTGGGACATGAAAGTACAGATTGCACCCGCACAGAGAAGTGTGTTAACTGTAAGGGGGAGCACACTTCTTTTTCTCGAAACTGTATTGCCTGGAAACGGGAGAAGGAAATTATATCCACAAAAATAAAAAAGCAGATATCTTATCCAGAAGCAAGGAAACTTGTAAATTCACAGACACCCACACCCGGACATAGTTACGTTTCTGTAGCAAAAAAATCATTTTCAGAACCATCCGTCCAAAAAATTCCGGATGACTCTGCTGTTACTTGTTCTAAACCATCTGATTCTACTGCAAAAGCATCTCCTCCAATAACCAACTTGCCAATTCCATCCTCTCCATCTGTTGTTCCGGTCAGTGAAGAAGCGTTGGCTTCGCCTGACTTCACTGATTTTAAAGTTGTTAGAAATAGAAAAAAGCTGAAAAAGGATTCTCCAACTAAAACAAACCATAGCATCACCAAAGCAGAAAAGATCGCAAAATTTTACACCACCTCTTGCCGTGAAATAATTAACCCTATTCCAACAAAGGATAACATATCCACCCATCAATCTGCATTGAAACCTTCTGTAATCGCCAAACCTACCTCTGTTGACATTGAGCTTTTACCAATGGCTGTTCTCCCTCCGTTGGAGAAAATACTTCTACAATCTCGGGAATCTGATGCAGACGCCGAGATGAGCTCCTCCTCTGCATCAGACGAGGATGCCTTAGAATATAACATGTCAGAGGACTTAGAAGACTCACCGGCAGTTATCAGTCCTCCACCCCCTTCCAAACCTGAAAAGGCTAACAAATATAAAAACAGGTAGCATTATTGCTTCTGTTTTGCACATTGTTTGCTTTTAAAAAGAAAATATTTTAAAAACAAATGACCAGCACTGAATTGGTTTTTATAAACTAACTTGCTTAGTTCTTTCATTTTAAAAAAAAATTCTCTTTATAGATTTCGTCCTTGAAATTTTATTTGGTCTTTGCCGACCATGTGATATTTTAGACATATTTTACATTTGATACATTTTTAAACTTCCATTTTTCTCTCTTTTCATCGTTCATCTATCCATTTTTGGTAACATGATTTTATCTTTTCATATGCAACTATGATTTTCAAATTTATTTTAGAATTTTATCTACCTCTTTTACTGTAACACCATATATTTTATTACCGTGATCCTGCTTATCTACCATACGTTTGGCGCAGTTTAGCCAAAAATGGCTCTTGCGCCATTAAACCTCACACAACCAACCAACCAGCTGAGTGCACATGGCATGAGGAGAGAATGTATTTCAGCTGATAACATCTTCAAGTACCTCATATTTCAGAGTTGACGCGTCGTCATTACTGAAAAAAATTAATTGAACTTCGTCATATTAAACAATTTGGAAGCGGGGAGCATAAAAATACGTTTTTCTCGAATTACCAAACATCAAAATTTTAATTGAAGTATTTGACTTGCGTACTAATTGAGATAAGTTGGACATGTTAAAAGATGTCCGCAGAATACGTTTACTTTTTCTTTTATGATATATACATTGTCTAGAGTAAGCACAGTTACGATTTATATTTCTATCTGAGCTTGCATCTAATTCGTATCCCGCACATAGTGTGTTAACTACAGCAGCATAAACGGAATAATAAAACTTTCGTTATTTCAAAATACTTACAATACTATATACTTTTCAATAAGAACTTCTTGTATATTGACAACTTTTCAAGGATACAACGTTTTCTAACGTAATTCATTCATTAAATTCTATTATCCTTATTAGCTTCAAGGCCGCGATGACCTAGTGGTAAGGTCCTGACCTCGGGAACGGAGGGTCGCAGGTACGAAACCCGATTCCGCCGTGCATGGGGCACTCTATACGCCAAATCATACGTAGTGGCCAAACGTCCTCCCGGTCGTGTGACGTGGAAGCTTGGAGAGTGGGCTCCAGCTCAGGTGTCGTCCTCTTCATCTGACCGCGGTTCAAAATTACGAGGCCCTTCCCTAAATAGTCCTCGTGTTGCTTCAAAACGGGAAGTTAATCTAATCTAACCTAACCTAACCTTGTTAGCTTTATATCCCCTCCCCTTTGTCTCATAAGCTGATTTTCAGTTCATTAGGACCGTAAAGCCCCAATTCAACAATTACTATGGATCCAGTTTTGGCCAAGACAATTTATTTAATAAGAATTTTCTTTGTGTGTTAAAAAAGTTGCAATCGCAGAAAATACCATCTAACGGTAGTAACTATTTGGCGTCAGCCCCGGTATTCTGTCAAATAAATTTAAATTAATCATTTGCAATATCTTATCTGTGTTTTATTTTCTCACTAAGGGGACATTTTAAGTTGCAATGATTCAGTAATAAAAACTGTTTTTCTCATTATTTTACGTTAACAAACAATATAAAGCTTTTATTACTAACAAAGTTTTTAGGCTGGCATTCTTTCTGTAAGTTTTGTGATGTAAAAATCATTACGCACAGAATGCAACAGCTGATGCAAGCAAGCCAGACGAATTAATCTTGAAATACAGGGTGGTCATAAATAATTGGACCCATTTCAAAAATTAATTTTAACAAAAACTAATAATGTTACAACTGCGTTTTTTCTCTTAAATGAGAGAGAAATTTTTTTTTCAGATAGCTGGCGTATCATTACGACGTTCTAAATTTACTACAGCGTGAAATTTCCATGTGCAATGGCTACCGATCCGCAGAAGCCAATGAGCGTTTTTCTGGCTTCCTTTTTGAGTTTTTCTTGAATATCTCCAAATCTATTCAGTTTCGTATTCCAATTGATTTAAAAAATCAAAGAGCGTAAAATTCCCTACAAATACATGCTTTTATTTTTCTTCTAGCTTTAATAGCTTCGCAGATAATGGCTCTCAAAAATGGGATATATCCAATAATTTACGACCACCTAGACCGCTGTAACGGCGCGTTACCTATATGAAGAAAAACTTTAAAATGCGCTTTCATTTTTAAAAAACCATAGTTGTAACACCATCAGTTTTTTAAATTAATTTTTGAAATGGGTCCAATAATTTATGACCACCTTGTATTATCACGCTGCCCTCACAATGTCTTGGCATATGAGGAAGCCAGCGCCAAACTTCGATCAAGAATGGCTGAAAAGAGCCGCCAATAAATTCGTCTACATGCATAAAATTCGTAAGATAGTGAAATTCATCAGTGAAAACAAATCTCTTGCGACCTCCCTAGCCTTCAACTTTCCAGCGAGCTCATCCAACAAACTCCAAATGACCAGACCTCCTCCCCACTCCAAAAAGAGAAAGAAAATTAACATCTAAAGAAAAGAATACGAAATAATAGTCAAAATGCCTGTGCTGTACATAGTGTAAATAACTGGGTTTTTTTTATATCTTTAATAAAATTCCCGTGTCTTGCCCATCAAACAGTTCAGTGATCGGACTGGCCACGGGTACGGGGGTAAGAGACGGCGTTCTGTTCTGTATTGTCAAGCTACGATGCTTCGAAATGGAGATAAAACAATATTTCTTGCAAGTATTGGAAATCTTCTAGTTTATAAGCTACTCGGTTTTATTCTGTAACTAGCGGGAGTGTTCTCTCGATTTTCGCATAATTTCTATAAAATAGTGAGCTTTGTGTTCAACTTAATCGCATACGGAAAAGAATCGAGCATGCATTTTAGATCTTTTCTTGTTGAGTTTTTAAATCATCTCGTTCAAATACACGCGATCAGACAGACCTATTAACAGATCCGCAATTTAATGATATTCACAGTTAATAAACAGACAAAATAATGACACTAAATGTAAAAACAAATCAATACAAATAAAACTAAAATAAGATGTAAACAAAGCATCTGGAGCGCGCTAATGCTGCAAGCAATCATAACAATGAAAATACAAAAAACACCTAAAATAATGACTGAAATTCTTAAGAAATTAAGATTGAACAAAGATGAAGTTTAAAGAATCCACCAGATGAACTTTATCAAGGCGTCACTCACCTGCGGGGATTCAAAATAAAAACAGGAATACTTTTCTGTATGTGATTCCGACAATAGTCAAGATTTTCAGATAATAGTTTTTCAATTCTGGGAATGCTTCGGGTCACACGAGATTCCAATAAAATACTTTTTGGTGAATTTCTCTCGACTATTGTTGGAATCCCACACAGAAAAGTATTCCTGTTTTTAATTTGAATCCCCGCAGGTGAGCGACGCCTTGATAAAGTTCATCTGGTGGATTCTTTAAACTTCATCCTTGTTCAATCTTAATTTCTTAAGAATTTCATTCATTATGTTGGGTGTTTTTTGTATCCACAGTTAATGATGCAGATCCACAATTTTATAACAAAAACATGCCAAATTTAAGTTATTAAGCTCATTGCGTTTTCGAGTTATCGTGATTGTAGACGGACAAGCAAACCTCCAGTTCACGGATTTCGTCTACAATTCAATTCAGATTCGCATTTTAGGTCTTAAGACCAGGTTCTAAATTTCATTAGTCTAGCTCATTCCAGACTTTTAAAATTATGTTCATAAACAGACACACATAATATTCTTATAGCAGACATAATTTTAAAAATAGTTTCTTCATATTCAGGGAGGGAACTAGAATTGGAAGTTCATAAAATTTGACCATGAGATTTTGATAATGGTCCTAATGCTTTCTCATGCTATGCCTGTCATACGATCAAGTGAAAAGTAACACGCTTTAATAAACAATGATTTTAAAAAGTAGCTTAGAAAGAAAAATATAAACGTCGTAAAAGCGAGAATATTTTTTCTGTTATTTTGTATTCTGGGTGATTAAGACGAATCACTTAAAAAAAAACAATTATATTTTCAGATACTCTGATTTTGTGTTTTATGTAATTTTTTTCCAGACAAAAGTATTTTATCTTGATTTTAAACCCGCTCCTCCCAGTTTCACTTGAATATGTGCAAGTTAGACCCAATTTCAGAAAAGCACTCTCGATTTTCAATGTATATCCTCGAATTTTCGATATTTAAAGTTTATTCATGGCCTAGTCTTTAAAGTAACTTAATCAGGATAAGAAATCGAGTCGTGTACCAAAAAAATTAAATTGCAACAACCAGTTAATAGTTTTTCGAAAAAAAAGGAAAAGACAGTCTTATTTAAAAATATTTTATATAAAATAGAGCAACAACTTGGTCCACATTTTAACAAGCTTAAAAAAAGACAAATCATTAAAATTGTCTTGTTGGCCTAAAATAAGTAGGTTTAAAAAATAGTTCACAAACATATTTTGGCAAGCTAAATACAATAAACCAAGCAGTCTGTCCATTTAAGCTTTTCTTGCATATCACACGATACAAATATTTACTTTGATATTGATAGCCGGCCTACCGAATCTAGGTGTAGACAATCGTTATTTTTTTCTTTGCACAATAATGTGTAATTGTTGGAGTTATTGTTGTCCCAAAACTCTTGGTCTAGAACTTCGTATTTCACTACAAAAATCAGCTTGTCACCAGGCTTCATGTGGCGAGGATGAATGGTGAATGCGAATTTGTCAGTAACAGTGTCGGATGATCCTTCCACATATTTCGCAGGATGCTCCAGTACAGAAATCCAGTCATCTGTCGTGTACCGCACCAGAACCACTTTCTTATAATGCAGATTTGATATCCTCGCTATTCCGGTCACTTTAAGATCAAGTACAATTACATTTTCCAAGCACACCTTCTGGTCTTTCACTCTGTTTATGAAATTTGCATCGGATACTGGTTGCTCAAATTGAGGAACAAGTACATATTTGTCTTGAGTTAAGTCAATTTTGCTTTTGCATTGCGGTGACAAAGGTATCCTGTCATTGGGCAAACAGACATTCAGATCATTGTAGGCACGCGAAGGAACGTGAGGAATACTTCCGTCGTTTTTGAAAACTTTAACATCTACTAAATCTAGACCAAAGGCGTCTGCGAATCGAACGATCTTTTTATCGCTTGACGTGCCTTCAGATGAAGGTTTTCCGATTTTCAGCGATGAGGAACGCTGCATGCGAGGTTCTTTAGATGGAACAGTAAGATGCTGAGATGAATCTTTAGCCCCATCTTTGTCATGTGAAGTGGCCGGTTCATTCTTCTCAACAGGATGCCCATTGTGTCCTTTCTCCGATGTCCCACCGCTGTCCTCACTCTCAGTTTTAAATGTCGGGATACTGGAATTGGAATTACTATCCGAGCATGAGGAATTTGGAGGGGAGTTGAGCTTCAAACCATGTTCTGTGAAAGAAGAAAGATTTTGTAGTTATAAGTTATTTAAAAACGGATATTATTCAAACATTTGGACAAATTTCACATGTAGAGTAATGCCTCGTATCTGAATGGAGTCGAGGCGTGGGATGCGAGTCGCATGATAAACGTAATTGTGCATTTCATAAACATCCAAATAAATGCTAGATTGTATGACAGAGTGCACGTGTGCCTCTATTTAACATGTTGAACTGTATGATGCTGTATTTACGTTACTTACATTTTTGTGTAAATTTTTTGAGTAGGAAAAATGTGTTTTCGTTCAGTTTCGGACTGTTGAAAGACAAAAGAGGACAGGTAGAATTTGTAGAAAAAGGGGCTGTTAAAATTAACTTCAGAATAAATTTTTTCAAATACTTTTCTGCATTCCTTTCTCTCGGTTATAAATATTTACAGAACTGTGGCTGAACAATAAAAAAGTCACGAGTCATTAAAATAATTACACATATAGGGAAATTATCTTTGTATTCTTTTAAAAGAAAATTTTTAGTACAATATGTATAAAATTTTAGGCTCTCGAATAAATTTTCCGCGGTGAAAAAATGTTTCGAATACGCTTTTCACCAATCGTATCTCCCCTCGAACCATGTGTATGAAAAAAGCAGCGCAATGTTACTGCACATGCACAGCAGAAGGGACCGAGTGAAACTTCAGTCCTTCCCCTATTTTTTACCCTCAACGAAAAAAGATATATACCGTTTTCCTCTGCGTTTACCTCTCAGACTGAAAGCTCTAAAAGAGAAATTGCGAGAGATAGCTGACGGATTAAAGAATTATACGCAAAAATAAATCAGCGATAAAATTTATACACTAAAAAAAGTTGGGGGTGCTACATTTACACGATGTCAATATATGAGCATCCGTGGCTATAATATAAAGACTGTTCGAGATGATAGTTTTTAATCCGTAGTTAAAAATTAGAACTATACTTAAGTCAGCTGGTAAAAATGAATGAAAATGTTGATTTTGATTCTAAAGTATTTTTAAATGTATTGAAAATAAAGATCTTAATTAAAAATGTTCAAAAATAAGCGTATTAATCACATTTTTGCTATAAAACGATGAAATTTTCAACATCTTCAGGAACTCTCTAACCTTCCAGCAGCCGCGTGTATGCAGAATATTCTTATATTGTGCATCGCATTACACACTTATATCGTTCTTTTATAAATTTAAGTCCAATTTTTAGATATATAAGCTTTGTTTAGTATAAAGCTAATAAATACAGATTACACAAATAAAAGTTGCATTTATTTTTGTAAAACACGATATAAATATGTAATACAATGCACGATACAAGTATCTCTTGCATACATGCGCCTGCTGGAAGATTAAGACAAGAATCATGCAAGGGAAAAAAAAACGTGAAAAAGTTCACATTCTCCATTTTCCAAGGACAGTTACCTCTTGAATGAATCATTATATTTACACACATGTCACTTGATCTATCTTATGCTGATAACTTTGCTGTGACGATCTAGACATTTTTTTAATATCAGATTTCAAAATCGTTCGCATAATATCGCATGAAGTGGTGAAAATTTCTTGGTTATATTAATTCTTATTTACGATGCTCTTCGTTTATAATTTTACTAAAGTAACCAAATTTCCTAAACTTTAATCCGGACCACTTTAAAATCCGAGTGCATTATTCGAAATGCTGTCTAGGGAAAGAGTCCTTACGCAAAATCTAAAAAATAAAATCTGAAACAATGCGATAGTTAATTATAAAAAGTTTAGAAAAAAAAAAGGAAGTGTTTAAAGCAGCATACACAATATTTTTCCATTATTTTTACTATTTTTACTTCAGACTGATTACCAGGTTATGATTTTGATAGGCTTCATATTCGCCAAAATTCGAATTGAATTCGGTACCACACCAATGGAAGGACGTTTGGCCATCAACGTAAGATTTAGCCTTTTGCGCTCCGTTGACTCCGCTAAGGGGACATTGAGTTGCACTCATACTTTACCTTCAAAACGTATACGATATAATTTTTATTGAAACAATTTAACAGGATGATTTTATCGAGATCGTTAATACTTGTTTTAGTTGCTAATCAAAGTGACTGCATAGTCTCTTAACCCTGAAACGGTAACGTCGAGTCAAATCGACGCCTTTTCCCATTCAAAATGAGAAGTCTGCCAAGTGATGTTACCGTTCCAGGATTAAGAAATTTAATCTGCGAATACGACATGCGAATTACCACACGCATCTAATTAGTTTTTGGAGGGCAAAGAGTTAACTTGAACCACATCCACTTACCCGGTGGATCTTTGGTGGTATCATGTTTGAACCTGGAAATCGGCGGCCCCGAAGCCAAGACCTTACCGGTTTTGCAATATATTTTTTTGCGAAAGAGTTTTTTTTATTGGCACAGTTACTGAGCAGCTTGTATACTGAAGTACGATCATGAATTCCTGCGTTATGAAGAACACAACTAACAATTTCAGTTGAGACCATTCAATTTCTGAGTATATCGATGATACAAGTTTTGAGGCGCTTAACATCAGATTTTTTTCTACTAAACTTATATTCTTCCTTTTTGCAATAGCGTTCAAAATATCTTAATGCCACATATTATTGGCTATAAATCCAGTTCTTCTGTGATATTTTTCTGACATAAGATGGCTTTCCCCAATCATCGAAGCAATTTCTCGAATAGATTTGCCATCTTTCTACCATTTGATAACTAAAAAAATACTTATTCGTAGAAGTTTCCTTTCTAAAGCTCATTTCAAGAGTTTTTAAGAGGGAGAAAATAATTACACTAGTAAAAGCAGCAAACAATATATTACGTTTATTATACGACTTATTACGTTTATATGCTCAAGTACATCTTTAAAGAAGATGTTCAATAGAAAATAAACTGGCAAATTTGTTGTGTACATTCGTGGTATCGCTTTTCGTCGTATCCATTTGTTTTTTGAAGGAAAGAAAAGGACTAAAGACAACTAATTTTTTTACACAACGAATAAGGGATGAGAAAGAGTATCGACAGTGAAAAATTCGGCTTTTTTTAAAATGAAATTTAACTCTTTATTCATGAAATACTCTAAACTTTCGAAGTGCATATTCGATTTTGGGACACACTCCAAGTCTGGCAAAGTACAGAAATCATGCCAATCTCCCTCTCTCGTTGCAGATAAACATGAGTTTGAGCAAGGAGAATCGTAACCAGATCATTTTGCTATGGGGAAAAACTTGCTTTCTGTTATTTCTTCACGAAGAGGTCAACATATAGAGCACATTCCGTGTTCGTTTTCCCTTTGTTTCCAGACTTGCGGACATTATGCATTTTTAAATTATCCAAAATCAATCCAATTTCCTCGCTACTATCAGTTTGTTAATTCTGAAAGTTATGAAACTTAAAGCCAGTAAAATATAAAAGCCGATGCGATATCCATGGATTTGTGGGCAATTATGGTTCGGCATGATGGCATGCATGCAAAAAGACAGTGTTCGGAGTTCCTTGGATCACGACGATTTATTATTTTTTTATTTCAATAAAAATACTTCATTCTTCACGACCTGTTTCAAGCTCAAAGTGCAAAAGATTCCTGTATATCCTGCCTCGAATGTATGGCAATTAGACTCGTGTATGAATTGATGTTCGCGCCTGTTTTACATTTAATTCACGCAGAACATTGATCATCCTTTGATAAAAACCAAGCCTCAAGCTTAATCCACTCGCGAGATCTTTTCTACTGTAAAAAATATAAATTCTGTGACTATATATCGTTCATTTGGAAGAAGACTGACACAATACGAAAGACTGGAATTTTACAAGCGAAGAGTTTATGTTTACCTATTTAGGCTAATAGCTACTACTCGGCTCACTGATACACGATTCTCCAGTGGTAAATATTGAAACTGAAATTTCGTTATAGTCTTTCATGCAAAAAAAAGCTGAAGATTTAGTGTTGTGGCACTCCTTTTCCAAATTAATGAGATATTTACAAAAAAATCTTTTCAACCCCATGCATACATATATGTGTAAAAATAAAATCGCCAAATGTAGCCAAGAGTAAACAGAAAAAAAACCTTAACCCCTTCGTCGGCGTCTTATGTCATGGGACGAAGATAAATATTGCATCGTTTAAAATGAATTCGTCTCTACTTACACGTCTCGTTATATTTCGCGATTATTTTTTTGTATTTCTGTATATTGCCAAGAAATGAAGAAATAGTCCTACTTTCTTCATGTTTTCTCGGTGAGATTTCTCGCCTTGAATGGAAAACAATCAGTTTGTCGGAGATTCGAAAATAAATCCGACAATGAAGGGGTTAAAAACAGTTATTTGTAGGATTGCCATAACTGCCAAGCGTTGATACGGGAAGTTTAACCATTTGCGGACAGGTAAGTTTTTAGAACACTCAGATCAGGTTGGCGCACTTTATACGCCATCCCATTTTTTCCAACTCTGTGCTTATTTAAATGTTTAAAACTTTATTTTTATAGTGTAATACGATTAGGGGTCTGAATGGATGGAAAATATACACATTTGTGCACAAGTTTTAGCCGTTATCCTCTTCGTTAACTGGATTTCCTACACCTCATTCTGGAAAATGGTGAACTGTGGAGCACATTATAAGCCGTACCTGTCCGCAAAGGGTTAAATGCTAAATAAATAAAACATGAAAAATAATGGGTAGGGAATGGTTTATTTTACTCTGGTAGAAAATCAATAAAATTTAAGCAATCTAATAAAATGAACATGTAGAATAATAAAGATGCAAGGCTAATCCTTTTTAGCCCAATCATGTTTTAAAGTTGATTTTACTTTCTTAATTATATCATTATCTTCTTTCACATAATTATAAAATTGGGCGCAAGTCATTAAAATTATAATGGCAAATCAAGATTGCTTCAGTTGTGTGCACTGACAACCTGTTTCTTTCGTCCGACCCTTGAGTTGACATTAGGGAAAATATTCTCTCCACATTTGCATTGCGGGCTGGAATGACAAATACATGTTCGCATAGCTTTGTTAGACATGACTTCTGATCCATATACTTTGTATCTGCAAAAAACTTCAACATTTATCTTCCATTCTCAATTTCATAGTTGCTTCGCAGGTTTGGTTGGTATTATTTTTCTCTAAATCTTTTAGATATACAAAGTGGCTGAATATAATCTCAGTGTTGAATAGAGTCCCAGTTGGGGAGAAAACGGGAGAAAAAACACGAGAAATAATACGGGAGAAATAATACGGGTAGTGAAATACGGTGGCAGTCCCGTATAATACGTGCAACCCTATTTATTTGGATCAATTAGTGAAATTCTTCAAATTAAAATGACTTTCTGAATTATTTTTGATTACCAGCATTGAAAAATCTTACGGAATCACCTACTAACGATGCTTCCGCACCTTATTTAGAGCCGAGACCTATAACTTAAGAGGCTCTACTTTAAACGATGCAACTTGAAAGCAAACTTGTAAGTTATTCCAAACGCTGAAGATATTGAAGCTTGTAAATCAGGAAGTTTATCAGATTTAATAAGTCATTTAGTGAAATAACTATTCTCATGCTATTCTAGTTTGCAACAATTCATAACCACTAATAGAGAAATTTTATTTTAAATCGAAAAACTTTCAGAATAAAACGGATCACTTCTTATCTTCTTGTATCAGCACTTAGATCATGCACTTTTTAAAATATTGTATTAAACTGTTTTATAAGTTACTTTGCATTGCTAAGCACGTTTCCATAATGCTAAAAAATCGCCAAGAAGTTTTTAACGAAACCAAACTTGACATGTCATTAAAATAAAAAATTTAGAGGGTTGATACTTCTGCTCGCATTGTAAAATAAAGTTCTTTAAAACTATAAAGAAGAGCTAAAATTTATTCTTAATTTCTTGAAAATATATATCTAGGATGAAGAGAAGAAGATAAAAAAATATTTACAAAAATAACGACAAATAAATGCAGCAGAAATTAAGCATCGTTATTCAATGAACACTGTTTAAATATCTAACCTTCAGAATTTTAAAATAGGTATTTGAAACGAACGACTGTATATAATATACTTACGATCGTTTTGATCCATGCCGGTAATGCAGTACTAGAGAGTAACTTCCTGCCGAAGCTGTGACAGCACACAATCACCTGAATGCAACCGCAAACCTCATAATGATTACAGAAATCTGAATGCCAGTTGCCAAAAATATCGCAGAAAGCTAAGGTTACGTTCCATTCAAGAATCGATTAGATTACGGACTCGAGCACCTTTGATTAGGTTCATGATCTTCTCCTCCAAACCTACTTTTGCTTATTTATTTTTAATCTGACTGTTCTGATAAAGGAAAACGATAATAATAGCCTTCTTACTCAGTTTGGCGATTTTCTATTTCTCAAACTAATCGTGTAAACAATACACGTGCTAAACAGCATGTTACTCCGTGGTAGATTGCCCGTTTTATTTAATTTTATTTTATCTAAACGTTATTTTACTGCTGATTAAACTCTGTGTCCTCAGTCTGTGACACTTCAACTTAACTCACTCGAGCAATTAAGAATCGGTTCATATTAAGCTGCCGGTTACGTCATGACACATGCCAACGATTTTCTTCTTTCTTTCTTTCTTTTTTCCGCGCGCGCATCTTTTTGAAGTTGTTACTGACAGACAAATAGGAAGTTTGAAGCGCAAAAGTGTTTTTATTTATTTGTACCAGTAACATTTACTTTCCTATAATTTTGAACAGTTTCGTATCGTCGGACAAAATTCATATATACTGAATCTGAGTTTCTGCAGCATAACATTAAAAAAGTTAATAAAAAGAAATCATTGCCTAACGATTGTCATTTCTTTCTCGTATAATGATATATGCTTGAATTAAATACACTTTCGCTGATTTTTTCCCCTTTTATCCATACGTTTAATGCTGTCAGTTCACAAAGTGCCACAGTCAAATGACAAGCGTAACTGCGCATGTCATCTAACATCTAACTGTACATTCGTTGTTTTTGAAGTAGACTTACATTTCTCCATAGTGGTCTAATGGTGTGTCAGGAAAGGAAAAAATTATGACGCTTTTCGCGCAAAATTCAAACTCTTATAGTCCCGCAACCAAATAACAAAGAGAGTTGGTTTTAGCTTCATTTAACAGAGAAAGGGGAGCATTGAAGATTCAAAAGGAATTTTAAAATTTGGAATTACGGTTTAGTCACAGTTGAGCTGCAAAGTTGATGAAAATAACGGAAAATTTTAATGACGCCACAGCGACGTTGACTTGAATTTATGGTACGGGATTTGAAGCATCAAAGGCTATTATCCCCTATTTCCAATTAGATGCCGTACTAATCATTCCAAGAAAACTGAGCAGGTATTTCCATATCAAAGAATAAACCAGTCCTTGACAGTATTAAATCAATCCCAGCGGTGATGACGCTTAAACGCTTATGGAGCAACGTTAAACGCTTATGGCTCCGAAACCAAATAACATAGAGAGTTGGTTTTAGTTTCATTTAACAACGAAAGGTTGACATTGAAGATTGCATAAAGAATTTTAGAATTTGGAATAACGGGTTTAGTCAGAGTCGAGTTGCAAAGTTCGAAATCGTGTTCAAAGTAAAAGGTGGAAATTCGTTTCAATCATGAAAAATTTTGATGACAGTCATAGTAACCGATGCGCGAGCACACAGGCTATCCAAGTACATTAGGCAAATCATTCATCGATCTTACATTCACGCAAAATATTTTGATGATGTCACAGCGACCGATGCTCGCGCACGCAGACTATCCAAATATATTAGGCAATCCATTCATCGATCTTACGTTCAAGTGAAATATTACTCCAGAATTATTGAATTACGTCGAATTTCGTGCTAAAGTTAAACGCTTATAGCTCCGCAATCAAATAAGATAGAGAGTTGGTTTTACAGTAGAGTCTCCCTACAGCGAATTTCTCCCTACAGCGAATTTCTCCCTACAACGAAATTTTTAATCGGAATGTTAAATAACATTCAAAATATTCTTCATATAACGAAGTGGTTGTTTCCCTATAACGAATTTTTTCAGGCCTTTATCTTTTCGATTTTTGTCATTTTTGAAGAAAGTTGTTAATTTCTGTGCAAACAAATCGCTCGCACGTGCCTGTTTCTGGAACTACTCGCATTGTTCATTCCAGCGATAGCACATAACAATAGAATGCTATGTGAAGGGTAATACAGTTGTGGGGACCTGGGTGTCTACTGAGGAAGCAACATTTCTACGGGTCAAGATTCCAAGAATCGGGGTGGAGTGGGGATGGAAACAGCAAATGGATGTGACAATGCGCATTTTGCGTTTATCCGTACTAGTACATATTATTCTCTAAATTGGTGAATTGTCTTCACTTTTGAGCATTTTATTTATACAATAAAAATTAGTATAATTTTAACAAATTTATAATAAATATTACTTCATTTTTAATTGAAAGTCATAATTAAATATTTTTGAACTTATCGCACATACTAAAAGGTTTGTAACATTTACTTAAATTACTGCAAAAATCTCTAATCTCCGTATAACGAAATTTTCTCTACAGCGAATCAACTGAAACCAAGCGATTTCGTTATAGGGAGATTCCACTGTAGTTTCATTTAACAGAGAAAGGTGGATATTGAAGATCGCTAAATGAATTTTAGAATTCGGAATTACGATTTAGTCACAGTCGAGTTGCAAAGTTGGTGAAATTCACGAAGAATTTTACATAGATAGAGTCACATAGTCACACTAGGCTAATAGTCACTATAGACTATACAGTTAATAGTCGCATAGAGCTACCTTAATCACAGAAAGTCACAGTTGAGTAAGGTAAGTAAATCTACGCCCCTCAATCCCAGCGGCTGTTTCGCAGACAGCCTACCGTCAATTTTTTTTTTTTTTTTCTCCTGCAAGATGAGCATTGGGTTCCAAAATTTAATAAGCACAGTACATTTGACGTGTATCACGTAAACATAAGTTGATTTAATTTAATGCATATAAATTTTTTGTTGTTTTTATTTCCCTTGATTTAATGCTCAGAGTTGTTTGGGCTGGTTCATGCAAATCTATGGTAAAAAAGGTGCATAAAATAGCTCATGTCCTTCACATACTTTCAAAGGGAAATAAAACCTAGATGAGATATTTCATGGAAATATCTGAAAAACAGTAAATTAAAATAAATCCATTTAATATTTGGTTCGTCCAGAAAGTAAGTTTCCGGGAGGCCGTAAAGAGGCACAATACATTATTACCTAGAAACATTTATTGAAACAGATACAACACTCTTTAAGGTACCTCTAAACATAAGAATCACCGTAATTGAAGCACGTGTAATACCGTGAAAGCAGTTTCTGTATACCATCGTGAAAAAATCAGCCGCCGGAGAGCAGAGCCAGCGTGTGACAGCCATTTGGGAAATGCTGACGGGCCGGGAACCTTTTCAGATGCTGCAAGATATGGTAGTCTCTGGGAACAAGATCGGGACTACAGGTGGAATGGTCGAACACTTCCCGCTCCAGGAAAATGTTCGCTCTCATGCGGAGCTGCGCAAGCAACAACTGCTGTAGCGCTTCCAGTTGGATGTGTTTGACAATCTCGCCTATAGTACCGGTCTTGTTCCAGGCGTCTGCAGCGTTTCCAAAGCCTGAAAAGGTTCCCGACTGGGCAGCATTTCCCCAGTGACGACGACGTAGAGACGGCTGTCACATGCTGTCTCTTTTCTCTGGCGTCTGATTTCTTCGCGACATTGCACAAAAATTGTTTTCACGGCACAGCATGTCCCGTTCTTCAATTCCGATGGTTCTTTTGTTTAGTGGTAGTTGAAAGAGTGCCGTATCTGCTTCAATAAGTGTTTCCAGGCAGTTGTGTTTCTTGTCTCTTTACGAACTCCGGGAACATACTTTCTGGACGAACCAAATAAATTGATCATAAAACTTCATGAAATAGTTAAAGCACAAGAATCTGAAAATTAGCTACTAAAATGCTCTTTCGTAAAATAACTGGATTTTTTTCAATAAAACTATATAAGTTTATTACTTAATAAAAGTTTAAAGTAGAATAGGTGTGCTCAAAAATTATTGTCTTAAGAAACGGTTATATAATTACTGATAGTTCGCCTACACTTCACATATGGATCATTAATGTTATAAACCATCGTAATATAGAATTCTCTATGTCAACAAAAAGGGATTAAATGACTACTTAACCCTTAAAAGCCCGATTTTTTTAAAATGTTTCTTGACTTTCATTTCTTGAATAAAACTTGGAAAACACTTTAAAAAATTTGATCTCGTTTTGAGTTTGGTTTATGGCTAAAAAAAGAGTTTGTTACCAACTGACAACACTGGGCTTTATTTCAGAAAAAATTCCTTGATAAAATTCCATAATGTTAAACAAGACGAATTTTAATAAATAATAATAGGGATAAAGAATTTCCTTCAATATTTCAGAATAAAATTTAGTATTTTCAAGCGTACAAACAAAGCTAAAAACATGCAGCCTCAAGTGAAAAACATCAATTTATTTTTTTATCAACACTCAGGGTGCTGTCTATATGTTGTAAATTGATTTAATAAAAATTTAGTTATGTATCCTTTTGGCAACAACAGGCATTAGAGCTTCAGTCGTATTCTCAAGATTTTAGAAGACAAATTGGGGTATGTTGCTTAAGACAACACTGGGCCTGAAAGAGTTAATCAATTTTTGGTCGGAAAAATAAGTAAAAATCATGAAACAAAACTGCCTTTTTTAATCAGGAAATCTTTTCGCCTTATAGCTCTTATAGAACTCTCACAGAGGAGCACAATGCTTTTTCAATAAGATATGCAAACGTATAGTTGTGGGTGCCAACGAGAGTAAAGCATCAGATATGAAGCAATGAGTTAATCATGAAACTTGATCGTTTATCGAACTTTCAGAGACATTGACACACATTATTAATCTCCGATCGTAACATAACACTGATTAACTCTTTGCCCTTTTATGTCGAATCAGACTCGACATTCTGAATGACGCATCTTTTACTTATTCTTGCTGGATAGCGCTTATTAAAAAAACCATATAATAGCAAAAAAACACAGATTAATTTTTAGGAATTGAAACAAATTAATAACAATATTTTTCAGCTTCCTAAAGCTCTAAATCAATCCTTACACTTGCATGTGTATAATTAAGCGTCTCATTATCTTTAGGAGTGCAAAGAGTTAATGTCGAATCATTATAACACAAGCATACCTGATTTGCATTTTATCAAACAGATTTACTCATAATTTGCATCAACTTTTATATCTATTCTTGTCAGTTTCTAATTGCCTAGATATAAATATCTGACTAATAAAAAAATAATTTTATTCGACGATATTTTCTTCTCTGCTACTCTTTCTTTAAAAAAACAATTTCAGTATTATCTGATAAACGATTTTTATAATGAAAATCCTTTCGTTAAATCATTTTATACAACGCAATAAAAATACCACATCAAAATTTCAGTAAAATAGAAAAATTGGCAAGTCATGACAATAGCGGCGAGTGGGTGGCAAAAGATTTAGATACACATAAAAGAAGCTGGCAATATAGGGGATAAACAACCAAATTTAAAAATTTAGTCGCAAAATTAACTAGTTTTCTTGGACATTAATGGGGGTTTTTTGCAATTCCTAGTTTTAAACAGCTAAAATGAAATAAAAAGTAAATTTTTCCCGCAAAAAGTGGAAGCCCCCTTCAGCCCAACAAAGTCATGAAGTGGCTCAAAAAAAATGGCATTAACTGTTTCTCTAAATTTTGCAAAAAAATCATGAAATGAATCCGAATATAAAAAAGAATCTATCTGATTGCCTGAAAGGGGCTTGAAGAGTCGTCAAGTTATTTAAATTAATGAAACACATCTTTCTTTAAAATTTTTAATAATCGTATAAGTTAGAACCAAAGTCGGCTCGTGTATCGCAACCTTCGAGGGGACTTTTAGGCATAACTTAAACTTTGCATTTTCTTAATTAATTTCGAATAATTTAATTATTAGTTACTAAAAAATAATAATTAGATTTTTTGAATTTGAAGAAATTATAATTGAGCAATTACTAATTTTTGATAAATTTTAATAAGAAATGAACATCAAGATAAATTTTCTTGTGTACACTTCCTGCAGTCCTTACTCTCGTTTATAAAAATGTAAGCAAAATTATGAAAGTGTAAGATTAAAATAAATACATATGTAGGGATGTTATTTGCATACTTATTTACGAAAAAAATTATAATACAAGATTTTTAATTTTTATTGTTATTATTATCATTAATTGTCCGTCATATTTATTTATTTTCATATTTTAGGCTCCCGAGCATTTCCGCAGTGATAAAATGCTTAAAATTCCGCTTCTAACATCTCTGGAACTGTGCTGTCAACAGTGGCTACTAACCTTCGCAAACCGCGAAGCAGGAACGAATGTACTTTAATACTGCACATGCGCAGCACCAGAAATCGGTACTGAGTTAGAAGGCAGTTCTTTGAGAAGTTTTCTTCCTCCATGAAGAGAGGCATATTGTTTTAGCCCCATGTGTTTCCCCTGAAAATTGAAATCTCTAGAAGGAATTGCGTTAGAATATTGATGTATTTAGATATTAGGTGCGAAATTAAATAAATTAGTGATTATATTTATACACTAAAAAATGATGGTACTGAGGTATAACTTATAGAATTAACATACAACCCTGGAAAGAAATTAATTTATTCTGTTGTGAGATGTTGAAAATTTTATTAAATATATGGTTGCAAGTTTTTATGAATTTATAAGAGCAAGCAAATAGAAATACTTGCGTAAAATTGTTTTAAAGGTGTTTTAGCACGCTTTCACAAAAAAGTTGGATTAATGTGTTTGTAAGTCACCTTATGCCTCGCCTTAATCACCTTATAAAATGTAATGAATTTTTCTTGTATTTCAAGTAATAAACTTTATAGTGTATGTCTAGGGTTACCATACGTCCGGATTTCAAGCTCACGTCCGGACTAGTGTCCGGATCTTCAAGATGTCCGGATTTACGCCAGTGAATGCGCCGAGAGAGAAATTTGGTTGTAATTGAAGAAATCGGAAGTAATCGAAAAAGCTGATGATAATCTGTCAATAAAAGAAAATTCATTGTTTACATCCATTGTTAATGGAAAAGTAACCTCCTTATCCATGCCCCAGTTCAAACTGAAAATTCAAGATTTTGCAGTTTTGTTTTAATTCTGTTTTTAATTAATATAATTTTGAATTACCAAATATTAATAAAAATTGCATTCTGACGTCTTGAATTTTTTCACTTACTCAAACTCTATGCTAGTGTTATGAAGAGGTTGTTGGCAGGCAGTTTTTAGGATTCATACTATACTATGATTCCCCCTTCCAAGAATCTTCAACCTCCCCCCCCCCCAGCGTGTCCGGATTTCAACCAAAAAAATTATGGTAATCCTATGTATGTCTCACATCTTACGACTAATCGAATAATCTTTAATTCAATTATTATGAAATAATGATTTTATTTTAAATAAAATTTTTCTATAAAATATTAATATCAATAAACTGAAAAACTGAATTTTTCGCACCCAAAAATGAATATTTCAGATTTTTTTTAAAAAACATTTTGTATGAACATGTGTTCCTACCAGATGTGAAAAATTGCAGAAATATTCATTATTGGGTGCGAAAAATTCAACTGTTTCAACTCTTTTGAAACTTTGAAATATTGAGATAGGTTGCTTGTTAACTAGGGATGGAAAAAACCTACTGGTTTAAACCGAAAACCGTTTTTTTTTTTGTTTCGGTTAGCTGGTTTTTTCGGTTATTTTTTTGCCCCGGTTTAAACCGGTTATTTTTTTTAAATCAAAAAACCGGGTCATAAGATAGGCTGGCTTTTAGATTCGACTAGACTAAAATTTACCAAGTTATAAAGCTTTGAAATTCATCATCTCAGGCCAATCAACGACAACCGCTTCCTAGAAGCGTTTGTTGGTTGGCAGATTACTGAAAGAGTCTTGATGAACAGATAAATATTGGCCAATGGATTGATTTCATGCAAAAACAATACTAATAAAAAAATTGTCTGCAAGCGGCGTCTGTTTCCTGAAGCCAAAAAATATTTATCTTTATTCGGAAGTATTCTGTGGCGTTCGAAAGATTAGTATCTACGTTGAATGATGTTGTTTCCGATGAGAGGTGTCGACTCACGAATCAACACATTGCTGAAAGAGTCTTTATGAGCAGATTAGATGATAAATATTGGTCAATGAATTAATTTCTTGTGGAAACAATGATAATAAAAAAAATGTTGTCTATAATACTTACTTATTACAATAATTACTCATTTATTATTATTACATATTGTATTAATTACTTATTACACTAATTAATTATTGTATTAATGCTTACTTATTGTATATTATTATTAATAATAAAATTATGTCCCCAAACGTTGCTTTAAAGAAAACGGTTTGAATTTAATTGTTTGATTGACCGGTTTGAAAACCGGAAAAATTTTTAGCAGTCTTAACCGCGAGGTTAAACCATAGGTGAAAAAACCGTTTAACCGAAAACCGGGGGTTTTTTGCAACAACCACCATCCCTAATGTTAACCGACAATATAACTTGTAGCTTTTTAAGCACAGTAGCCAGAAGTTAGGGGATAACAGTCTTTGTTGCTTCAAATCTCATAACTCGTTCATTCAAATTCAAATTCAATGCCAGAAGTTACCAAGCATCAGACACCTTGGATTGAGAATCTCAAGCAAGTTAAATAATTATTATCTCGGCGTCAAACTACACTTTGGAAAAAAAAATGTTTCGGTGTGGAGTTCAACGCATTCTTGGCTCCTATCATTCTCAACCAAGAAAGACAGTGGGAGGATTATTTAAGAGATACAGTCTTGTTGCGGCTCGTTTAGAGATGAAAATCGCGATTTTGATAGCTTTTTTTTACATTAAATGATTGGGTTCGTAAAAGAAAAAAAGAATGAGTCGTGCCGTTCCCAGCGTAGTTCTGAAATTTCAACCTTATATGCGGAAGTTCAAGAATAAATATGTATATTTTTTATTATTTTAGCTGAAGAACCGTACGCCGCAAGTGCGTCGAATTATCGCAACTTAAAAAACTAAAAGTCATTCACAGATGTTATAATTTGATACAAAAATTACGCGAAATCCATGACTGGGACCGGTGGCGTGGTCCTGTAATCCATCTGCTTTGGAGGTCGAGGCTGTGGACGGCTTGAGGTTGGGAGCTCTGTCCTCTTCTTCCTATGGTGATCAGGCGTCCGAGCTACGCGGAATCCATAAACTTTTCAACAGTCCTTTAGGTTCTCAATTGAATTAAATTGACAACGCATTCCCAAAATAGAAGGTGTCATCTAACTAGAAACTTGAGAATACAAACCAGTTAAGGGATATATTTTGCCAATTCTTTGGCATTTACAATATTCTTTGCTCAAAACGTTCTCTCTTTCTCCACAAAACACAACTGGAATCATTGAAGCAAATACATTAATGCTTTATCATTCGCATGTACAATATTGAAATACCACAAATCTTCCTAAATGCTTTTGATTTTCATCCAAAATGACATGTCCAACGTTATAGCGCCAAGAAATTATTAAATACGTAAAGAAATTCGAACCTCTCTACTACGCAACATCGTAGGATGATAACGTTTTAGGCTGAATTCGCCTGACTTGATTGCATCAGCCGCTGCATTGTAACGATTTTTTACATCACGCAATTTACAGAAAGAATTTCAGACTAAAAACATTATCCTATATATTATTACTGCTGCCAACATCCCTTTTCTTCCTAATACAAAGCCTACAGCGATGAATAAGGTAAAAGTAGATAGGATCTTCTACCGACTTCTGATGTAGCATACTCAGTTTCCGTTTAATCACATTGTTCCTTTAAAATATAAGTTTAAAAAAATTGAAACAATGCCAATTGAATTATGCCAACGATGTAAACGGCTTTATCAACACAGCTATATTATGCCCGAATAATTGCGACTGCAAAAAAATCAACAGATACAATATGCAAAACATTACAGACGGAGATTGCAAAGTTTATTATAGTTGTGATTCCGTACAACCCAACGAGGGTCGGAGAATCGATTGCATCCTCGAGAATTCTTAAATAGTTTAAATCCGTCAGGGCTTGTCAGCATAAATGAATTAAATAAAGCTTTTTGTTCAACGGCCTGCCCTGTAAACAGTTGTATTCTGCGCGTTACGATTCTTAAATTCTTATATCACACAATTTACAGAAAGTATGTCAGCCTAAAAATATTTCATGCCAATAAGTATAAACACCGACACATTTAATACGGTGGTCATAAATCATTGGACCCATTTCAAAAATTAACAAAAACCTATAATGTAGCAACTTCGTTTTTTTTCTTTTCAAATCAGAGAATGGCTCAAAAAGGAATTTTTTTCAGATAGGTAATGAGCTGTTACGGCGCACTAAATTTGCTGCAGTGGGAGATTCCCAACGTAAGTGTCAAAATGGCTACCGTGCAGCAGAAGGCATGTCTGGTTCCACTAAAGCAGATAAATTGTAACAGTTCAGAGATGCTTTCGCCTAGAGTATCAATTGATTTGTTTTCGTGGAACAAGAGACGTGCCTTCTGCTGCACGGCAGCCATTTTTACACTTTGAATCTCCCACTGCGGCAGATTTAGTGTGCCGTGGCGGCACATTACCTATCTGAAAAAGAATTTTTTGACTACTCTCTGATTTAGAAAAGAAAAAAAAACAAAGTTGCTAGATTATGGGGTTTTTTTTTCATTACTTTTTGAAATGGATCCAATAATTTATGACCACCCTATATAATATATAACTGGTCAAATAAATTTAGGACGAAAAATTTTTGTTTCTGAGATTTATTAGAATAATATTGGAATTTAACTTACCATGCTAAAAATGGTTATAATAAATTAAATACTACACACGTTTAAATAAAAGTTCCGCCAAGCTATGTTCTCTGTACCAGACAATACAATAGTCAAACTTATCAAAGTCAAAGCGTTGCGCAACATACCGACACATTAGTCTCAACCACCAAATATACAGTGATATATTAACAGTCCTATAAAATAGTGTTACAAACATGGAAAGTCGTTTCCCAGCAATGCGAGTCGTATGGTTGGGAAGAGAGTTTTACAGGGATAAGTATGGGATGGCTAGCAGCAGCCACGTCTGGTTCCCCGACCTTGGCGACCATCTTGGCGACTTGGCGCAAATTTGGCGACTTTGGCGACGAAATATGGGATCTCAAAGTTGCTGGAATCTTCTCGATATTTCTATTAGGAGAGAAGATACGCCACGAATGTGCTAGATCATTCCATGTGACGTCACGGCCTGCCGGGAAAAACTATATAAGGAGAGTGCTTGAACGACGGAGGGTGTTGTTGATCGACTAGGATCGCCTTGGAGCGCGAACGTCTTTGGAGTCCTATCCGCTGTGCGAGCTAGTAAGCTGGTGAGCTGAGCGCTATTGAAAGTGCAGTTATTGTCGTTGCTAGTTATTTGCTGACTGTTTGTGTTGTTAAATATCAAATGCTGAACTGTTATTACCTGTGAATTGTTGTCTATTTACATTGGTAATCTGTGCAAGAACTATTGTTTCCTGTACCTGTGCTACGTGTTTTCCTGCATATTTGTAAATAAACCTTCATTCTTCATTATCCTGCGTGTTGGACTGTTTAAACCATACACCCACAGTAAGACTTTTGCAACACTGGTGTCAGAAGTGAGATAGTTGTGTATGGTGAATACGAAATCTCAGACGAATATGGCTGAGAACGCTGATCTACTTGCTCTCTTAGCCGAGATGAAGAAATCTATGGAGAACAGGAGGGAATCTAAGGGACAGGAGAAAATGAAGAAGGAACAGGAAGATATGAAAGTCGGATTGGAAAAGAGAATAGAGCAAGGCCAAGAAGAAATGAAGAAAGGGCAAGAAAAAAATGAAGAATCAGATCCAATCGCACGTCGAAAGTAAAGTCGGAGAAATTAAAGATCATGTCAACAGTTGCATAGAGAGAATAGAAGATGTCCAAAGCGTGAAAAGAGAGATTGGAGAGGTAAAGGGTGAGGTTGAAAGGAAAATCGAGGAAATGGAAGACAAAGTACAAGGAAAGATAGAGGAAGTCGAAGAAAAAGTTCAAGTGAAGATCGGCGACCTAGAGAAGAGGCTCAGTGAACTAGAGGACAGACCACTCAATTTCCCGGCAAATCCAGAACTCACGTATTCCAGGCCAACGGTAAAATCCCTGACATTCGACGGACAAACGTCTTGGATTGTTTTCAAAACTCAGTTTGACGTTGTGAGCTCTGCGAACGGATGGAATAATCGTGTCAAGGCCAGTTAACTTGTGGCCTCTCTCCGAGGAACAGCGGCGGAGGTTCTTCAAGGAATACCTTCTGATAAGTTGACGGACCTTACGACCATCGAGAACGCTCTAGAAGCCCGATTCGGAGATAGTCACCTTACCCAGTTTTATAGGACTGAATTGAAGAGGAGACGGCAGTAGCCGCAGATGTGGAGCGACTAATGAGCCTGGCCTACGCCGAGTGCCCTCAGGATGTCCGAGATAGCGTAGCAGCCCAGTACTTTGTCGACGCCATCAGAGATGAAGATACTCAGCACGCAACAAGGTTGATGGGTGCCAAAGACTTTAAATCGGCTTTGGCATATAGCATGAAGCTGCGAAAACTGTTTCCAAAACACTCCGAAATGTAAGATCGATAGAGACAGAGGATGGTACTGGGAAAGAAAAAGATGAAAAATTCGACTGCTTACTGAAAACTTTGGAAAAATTATTTAACAGTCATGTTGTTGGGAAGAAGACTCCTCGACGAAATCCGAACGTGACTTGCTGGAAGTGTAACAAAAAGGGGCACATACAGAGGGAGTGCCAGACGATTTCGCCCAACCAGGAAAACTAATGTATGGACGTCTTAAGGGGCAAAGGCTGCCTTTTCTCAATAAAGCCCCTGAAGAAGGACTGAAAGTTTCCGCACTTTGCGGAGGAAGAAATGGACTCTACTTGGAAGGATCTGTTTGCGGTATCCCTTGTTTGATGTTGGTGGACACCGGTGCCAATGTCACTCTCGTAAGAACAGACTTGGCCCAGAAATTGAAGAAGAATTTTATTTACACGGCTCCTAAGATTTCTTTAAAGACCACGACTGGTGAAAAGGCGGAGATACACGGGAAACTGGATGCAGCAATTGAATGTGGATCTAGAAAATTTCAACGCAGAATCTACGTAGCTGACATCACCGATCCCTGTATTCTCGGCCTGGATTTTCTACAAAAATTTAACTTCACGGTAGACCTGGAGAAGAAGGAGATTCGGACAGGAGGAGAGGAAATTCCTTTGTTTTCAGCCAGTGCAGAGCATTCAAAGTTATGCTCTGTATTGGCTAAAGAGAAAACTATTATACCAGCAAGATCGGAATGTCTTATCCCAGGAGTCCCAGAAGTTTCTGGAAAATTCAAATACGTCGTAACAGACTTTCCTAGCCAAGTTTCCCAGAAAGGTGTCCTTGTGGCGGCCACACACGTTGATTTAAAAAGAGAAGCCATCCCCGTTCGAGTTCTGAATCTGGACAATAAACCCAAGACTGTCGACAAAGGAGCTGCTATTGCGACGTGTGAGCCAGTGGTGGATATCGTTGCTCGTCCTCAAGAATTTTCCGAATCACTACGTCTCCCGTCAATCTTGGAGAATCTTGAAGGGCTTAATGAAGAACAGCGAACATCAGTGAAGGAATTGCTTCAAGAATTTCAGAAATTGTTTTCTACTAGTGATTCTGATGTCGGCCGCTGCAATATGACTCAACACAGAATTAATACAGGTAATCATCCACCAATCAAGCAATATCCAAGACGTTTGCCTCTTGCAAAGAAAGAGGAAGCGGAGCGCCTAGTTAAAGAGATGGTGGATAACGGAATAATAGAAGAATCGTCAGGACCTTGGGCCTCGCCTATTGTTCTTGTTAAGAAGAAAGATGGATCGACATGTTTCTGTGTTGACTACAGGAAGTTAAATGAGATTACCATAAAGGATAGTTATCCTCTACCACGGATAGACGACAACCTGGATGCTTTGAACGGAAGCCAATAGTTCTTGACATTAAACTTGAAAAGTGGATACTGGCAAGTCGAGATCCAACCTGAAGATAAAGAAAAGACAGCCTTCACCACCGGACAAGGACTCAATTTAATTAAGGTAATGCCTTTCGGACTTTGTAACGCCCCTGCCACATTCAAAAGATTAATGGAGACCAGTGGCGAATCCAGGATTCGGGTCTGGGAGGGGCTGAGGTCATAAAAATTTTGTATCGTAGTGACGAATGCCAAATTAAGCCAAAACACTTTAACTTTACAGGCTTTCCTCTCCTGACAATAAGAATAATAAAGAACACTACAATATTTTCGATAATTTAATAAAAAATACAATGAAATAACTAGCCAAAAAATGTTTTCGACCGCGCCAAGGCTACAAGTCCAAGTGGAATGACTAGAAAAGTGGAAAATTTTCGAGCCTGTCATGTCAGAAAGCAATGTTGTCACGATTTTATTACTATTTTTTAAAAATGAAAATTAAGATCAAAGAGTTGTAGTGATTTTAAATTAAATCACAAGATTTTTGGTTTAGCTCTGGGGGGGGGCTGCAGCCCGATAGCCCCTCCCCTGGATTCGCCATTGATGGAGACAGTATTGCGTGGACTTACTTTGGAAGCCTGTTTAGTTTATCTTGATGACATTATTATAGTAGGACGAACATTTCAAGAACATCTTAATAATATTCGTAAAATATTCCAGAGACTGCAAAAAGCTAACCTCAAGCTAAGTCCAAAGAAATGCAGATTCTTCCGAAAGGAGGTTTTTTATCTTGGACACATAATTTCAGAAGACGGGGTTAAAACCGACCCAGAAAAGACTAAGGCAGTAGTTGATTGGCCTCGTCCAGAGACAGTATACGATCTCCGAAGTTTCCTTGGACTTTGCACGTATTACCGTCGTTTTGTCAGGAATTTCTCTGCAATAGCAAGACCCCTACATAAACTAACTGAAGCTAGATCAAACTTCAATTGGACCGAAGAATGCGAGAAATCTTTCAATAGTCTAAAGCAGGCTTTGATAACTTCCCCTGTCTTGACCTATCCCCGGACTGACAACGAATTTATCTTAGATACGGATGCTAGTAATGAAAGGAGCCGTGCTTTCTCAGAAGATTGGAAACGAAGAGTGTGTCATCGCTTACTTCAGCAAGAGCTTGGGTAAGCCATAAAGAAATTATTGTATCAAGCGTAAAGAATTACTATCCATTGTGAAATCTATAGAGCATTTCCAGCATTGGACGACGGAGGGTGTTGTTGATCGACTAGGATCGCCTTGGAGCGCGAACGTCTTTGGAGTCCTATCCGCTGTGCGAGCTAGTAAGCTCGTGAGCTCAGCGCTATTGAAAGTGCAATTATTGTCGTTGCTAGTTATTTGCTGACTGTTTGTGTTGTTAAATATCAAAGTGCTGAACTGTTATTACCTGTGAATTGTTGTCTATTAACATTAGTAATCTGTGCAGGAACTATTGTTTCCTGTACCTGTGCTACGTGTTTTCCTGCATATTTGTAAATAAACCTTCATTCTTCATTATCCTGCGAGTTGGACTGTTTAAACCTTACACCCACAGTAAGACTTTTGCAACAATAGAATCAGATATTCAGCAGCTCTGTATTGAAGAACAAGTTTTCCCATTACTAAAGCAATCGACTCCAGTTCCTAGTTCATACAAAGAAAATTCGAGTACAGATTTAGATAGAATATCTCTTCCAATCGGCTGATTTTCTCCAAAATTTTTATATTAGGTGTAAGTACTAGGAATGGCGGTTATTGCGAAAATTACCGGTTTTCGGTTATTCAGGTTTTTTTCACCTTTGGTTTAACCTGGCGGTTTTAACCGCTCAAAATAACCGGTTTTTGAAATAACGGGTTTTCGGGGGTTTTTTAATGAAAAAACAAACACCGTTTGTAAAGAAATTTTTTTAATAATACTGGTTTCACAGGGAACTAATCCATTGACCAATATTTATCTGTTCATAAAGACTCCTTCAGAGATCCGTCAACCAAAAGAAGCCTCGTGGAAGCGGTTGTCATTGATTGGCCTAAGATGATGAAATTCAAAGCTCCATAACTTCGTAAATTTTAGTCTAATCGAACCTAAAATCGAGCATATCTTCAGATTCGGTTTTTTAATCCAGTTATTGGATTTTAAAAAAATAACCGGTTATAACCGGTACGAAAAAAATAACCAAAAACAACCAGTTAACAGAAGCAAAAAGAAAACGTTCTTCGGTTAAAACCGGCAGGTTTTTCCCATCCCTAGTAAGTACCACAAATTCAGATGTTCACTACATGCGATGTGAAATTTAGGCGTAGGTACAACATGCCAAATTTAATCCCTCTAGCTCATTGTATTTTTGAGTTTGTGTTCAAACATACATGGTTAAACATACATGCACAGAGACATAATTCCAAAAGTTGCTGGGGTTTTTTTTTCGAACTTTGGGAGACATAAAACGGCAATATTCATCACAATCAATCCATTGACCGATGTTCATAAAGACTCTTTCAGTGATCCGCCAACCAATAGACGCCTCGAGGAAGCGGTTGTCATTGATTGGCCTACGATGATGAAATTCAAAGATTCATAACTTGATAAATTTTAGTCTAATCGAACCTAACTTCCGATTCGGTTTTTTAATCCAGTTATTGGATTTTTAAAAAATAATCGGTTATAACTGGGACAAAAAAACCGGTTAACTGAAACAAAAAAAAAACGTTTTTCAGTTAAAACTGGTAGGTTTTTCCCATCCCTAGTTAAGTACCACAAATTTAGATGTTCACCACACGCGATGTGAAATTTAGGCGTAGGTACCACATGCCAAATTTAATCCCTCTAGCTCATTGTGTTTTTGAGTTTGTGTTCAAACACACATGCGCAGAGACATAATTCCAAAAGTTGCTGTTTTTTCCGAACTTTGGGAGACGTAAAACGGCAATATTCATCACAATCTCAAAATGGATTTCGTTTTTAAAGATTACTATAGTTTAACCATGTATACTCCGTATATGAGAAGCAATATTTTAAGAAAATATTTTCCGTATAAGATTATTTATTTTTGTGGCAACACCAATGGTGGCTAGGATTCCCCCGTCGGGGCAAATTTTTGTACCTCGTTCACCCAACGGGCTATTCAACTAGTAGATAAATAAAGATGTGGCGAAAATTTGAGAGGGTCATCTTTACGCCCCCCCCCCCCGGTCGGCGGACTCTTAACGCCACTGCTGGTAAACACACGTGATTGGTTTTAAATATAATTCAAAAAATATTCTTAAATTATTCATATTAACTACTTTCATTCCCAGAAATCAGATTATCATATTTAGTTTCAAGAACCGAATGAAAATGATAGAAAAATGTGTTTACATTCTCTGATTTGGATTAAGCAAACTCTTACACTAAAAAATGGCTCTTATAAGGTTTCGTCCAATGTTTTGCAGCAAACGTTCAGAATTTTTTTAAAAATTATTAATAGTCCACATGGTCTTAAGGTCTGGAACAAACCAGCAACTCATTAGATAATTGTCCGTAGAAAAGAAAAAATAAATATAATATCCATGATTCGCTAACATTTTAGAAATATATCTACTTCAAACAACACAGAGGTAAAAAAAATTATTTAATCTGTGAATTTAATTAGAAAATTCAATTTTTTTGTCTTTTTATATTGAGATGGAGAGCATTCGAGAATAAACGATTTTTTACGGAAATTTACTTGGCTCAAAAAACAGTGGACCAACGCCTCCTTTAAGTGACAGCATATTTTAACAACGGAGTAGTTTGTTTCCTAATGTTTTACACATATTAAAATTCAACCCTCATACTGGAAGGGGTATTAATATAACTAAACTAAACATATCATAATTCAAAATATATAAAATCGGTTGAATGATAATGAAAATACGTTGTTAATTTGCCCGCGAATATATATACTTTGCCTTCAGCGTTAACCATTTACTCATTAACGTTTACGAAATTTGTTGGAGTAGAATCACTCAAAAAGTACATGAAAAGTGTCGTAGTCACTGAAAGCTTCTTTACATAAGAAATGAGGGTGTTATGCAAGGCGGAATTTGCTCTTCTTCAGACCCCATTCTATCGAGATAATGAATATAGAACAAAACCTATTGAAAAGACAGGCTGCAAATAAAAATAAAAGAAGAGCCAAAATTTTTCCATACCATTTCTTTGTTGCAACGCCACATCTAAATATACCTCTGGAAGACAGTGACTCAGAACTCGTGATAGGGCTATGTATTCCAAAATCCTTTCAGCGTTTTAATAGAGGGGTGGCAACAAAAATAGTACGGTTAATGAATCAAAAAGATAGACATTGTTTTGGCAACTCTTCAATCACAACCATGCCAGGTCTTTGAAGAAGTAAATATCGTCGCAAGCCTTTCCAAAACAATTACATATCATGTAAAATAATTTTCTACTCTTTGATAATTCAAAGTTGGTGATAACGAAAGGAACTTTTGCACATTACATGTAAATATTCTACAATAAAATACAGTGGCGGCGATTGAGGGAAAAAAGTGGGGGGCAAAATATGTACTGATATCTAAAAGTACCCAGAAGTATAGGGGGTAAGACAACAAAATTTAAAAATTTTGTTGCAAAATTAACTATCTTTCCCGAATATCATTGCTTTTTTATGATTCCTAGCTTTAAACAGCTAAAAAGAAATAAAAAAATTTCTCAGAAAAGTAGGGGGTGACTGCCCTCCTCACTCGCCGCCACTGTATTTCAGACGCCCCTGATAGAATGTCTCTCGCATTTGGCACCTAGCTATCAAGTAATGCCAATACAATAGTAGCCTAAATTCGATAACAAAACCAATTAGGTAATCAATTGAGAACTCGTGCGCGTCTGAAAAAGATTTATATGGTGAATAGATTATGTTACCCATATATATATACAAAACAATGTGGATGGGTTCAGCAAAATATCGGTCTTGTAACAAACTCTTTTATTTCGGAAGCTTAAATGAACTTGGTCTGTAAAACATGAAGATGATGGCATGCATACCAAAGGAAAAATATCTGATGAAATTTTCCACTAAGTCTGGCGATCAATGTTGATACAGATCAACATTGATAAAATGGTGTTATGAAACATCATTCAAATCCTCATTAAACAATGAGTAAATTTATTTAAAGTACTGTTCACCCCAAAAGATTTTAAAACAAGAATTTAAATTCCATGACATTTAATAGATGCCTATGTTACTACATTTTACCAAGATAATAGTCTCTTTTCTAATCATTAATTTAAAAGAAAGAGTGGAACCATACATTGAAATTAAATAACTCACGTTTTCTACTACATGAAAAATCTCCTTTGGCGTATAAAAGCTATCAAATTTCAATTCACTTTATGAATTATACAAATCTATCTGCAAACAATCACAAACACAATGCTAAATTCTTGATCATAAAATATCCGAAAAGATTTTTCTATAAGTTTCGGAACAATCGTACGATTGTATAATCAACCGACTGCTATTAAAATGTCTTTTAAAAGGAAAATAAAAAATATATACATATATATACAACAAATGAAATTTAAAGAGCGTTTTAGCACATAATGATGATATGTATTTTTCAAATGTAAAGAAACAACCAAAATACAAATGTTAATGAACTGTGTAGTATTATCTTATCTATGGAAAGAAAAATATGGAAATTTAATAAAATTAAATGTTTTGCACAAAGATTAAAGCAACACAGAAAAAAGTAGGTAGCTATTTTTAAAATTTTTTTTTTTATTTCTAAGATTGTACAGAATTCGATGAGTCATCAGCTTGATTTTTATTTTCTTGATTAGATATTACAAGAATTGTGAACAAGTGCAACCAGATAACAGGAAAGGCAACCGAGTCCTGACATTCCATGCCCAAATCAGTGGTGTAGAGACCGGGGCGGTAAGGGGGGGGGGTAAAGATGTCACTGCTGCCATGAGCAAAACATTAGTGCGCTGATGTCACTTTTTAAAGTGAAATATCGTGAAGCAGCGAAAAAATAATCCATGCCCCGGTCGCCACTTACCCTTCTAAACCACAGATGGCGACTGGGGGCAAAAAGACCCCAGATGCATCTTACCCTCACTACAGGGACTTTTGATCCACAGTAGATTAAATATGTCCCACCTCTGTGCTAATTAATTTTAATTCTTTTGGTGTACAAAATTTTGAAAAGGGATTTCCTAGTCATACTACCAAGTGTCTGTAAAGAGTCATCACGAAATCAAGGTCATATACAAATCTGTGAAATGCATTAGGCTTTATCAACTTTTACAAATCCGAGAGTGTCCATTTCTTCGAAAAATATTTCAAAACTTGCTCATAAAACTGAGAATGTTATGATTAATTTCTTAAATTAAATAAAACTTATAAAGTCATGCGATTGAAACTTCTATGCAGTGGTGGCTCGTGAGCTCAGAAACGAGGAGGGCTGCAAAAAATGTTTATCAAGAGAATACAATTTTAAAAGCTACTTTATCTCTAAGGCCAAATTTTTTAATTCCAAATACAGATGTGAAATTTCCTGCTTTTCAAACAAAGTAAATAACCAGCATATAGCATTTTCTATTAATTTTACTTACAAAAATTAAAGTGAATGTTGACATGACGATTCCTCTGAAGAAAAAAAAAATAATAATCGGAGCTCCACATATACACTTTCCTCCTTCTTGCCCAGTTCACTCGATAACACTCTTTCAAAAATGAATATCAAATAACTCATATACTAAAACATGTTAAATACATTTTTTGCTGAAATACTCTAAAAATTTGAAGTTTTAGAATAGTATTATTTGCTTGAATCTGAAGTTGCAACACGAACCAAAAGCGAAACTCATAAACAGACAATAAGATTGCAACTTGTGTGAGAGTGAGGAAAAATATATTAAAAAGAGCACCTTTTTTTTCATTCAGTTTGCTCCGTGCCAGCCAGAGCTGTGTTGACTTTCAACCCATAGACCATCTAAGTTAAAGAAAGAAAGAGTTGCTTTTTCTCTCCGGATTTTCTGCTCAGTGAACGGATTTGGGGGACAGATTATTTTGCAGCTCTGACCTAGGTCTCTCTTCGTTTGAATTCATTTTAAGCCCTTTTTTTTCAATTCTTTGTTACTTTTTTTGCATTTTCGTAAGTCACTGAACTCTGAGAGTGGAAACTAAGCAAATAAGATTAAAAACGAAAAATACAAGTTTAAAAAATAATTTCAGGGGGTGCTGCAACTCTGTAGCCCTAATGGACAAACCACACTGCTTCGATGCAAGTAAAGAAATATGCTATTTCTATGAAACTGCCAAATGGCAATTAGAAATACCTTCAAGGAAGACTTTCAATGGTTAGTGCATTGTTCAGATTCGCTCTCTCTGGAAATATACATACATAGTCGTACACATAATGAATAGTAGGAAAATATGAAATCTTCATTGAGAGATGCAAATCAGAATCACACAGTACACATCAATTGCGTACATGAATAATTTGCAAATCAGCTATTTTCGCATATAGTTGAAAAATTGGAAACATTATATCAGGAATGACAAGTTGGACCAGATTTGTAGCACAATGAAATGAAACTTACTTACGCTCCTTAGATGTGTAAACAGGGTAATAGAAAATCTACAATCTTAACAGAAAAATAATAAAAGTTTAGTATAAAGAGGCCCGATTTTCTTAACTCTAACTCGGAATACAAAGATACAAAAACAGAACTGTCGCAGCTAATATGGAGCATCTGGTAAGTTTACCTTTGACACTTAAATAGCACGAACCTACATAAAACAAACGAACACAAAATTAATAATATTCAAAGGAATTGTGATACTGAACTATCTTTATCCACCAAAGAAGAGAGATCATGGAAAATACACGCAAGATATATAACAGGAAAAGATAGTAAGTAGCAAAATTTATAAATGGAAATTCTTCAAAGCTAATTCTAATTAGACTGAATTTTTTAAGATGAAGCATTTAATCTGAACAAAAACCGCGACACAATCCAACTAATTTCTTCAAGCTATGATAAAGAATCAAAAACCGAGGCATCTGGTCACTTCATTTAACACCAGTTTGATTTGAATTGACAGAATTGCATCCCCTTTTGAAACGATGGGTTTCATTGCTTCCAGCCGCGATAAGAGCACAAAGACGACACCAGAGCAGCACTCCTATCGCCAAAATTTTACTTCTAAGCCACACCAACGTGAAGACGTCCGAACCACGGAGGTAGATTTAAAGCGTAGTATGTCCACATATCTCCGATGGACAACGGCCATTTCTGTTTGGCATGGACTTTTTGACTCATAGACATAATGTTAAAATAGCCTCTAGGAAAAGGCACTCAGCCAGCGGTTTGGTTGCCCATTCAAATTCAATGAAGTACATTCCTTTGATCTCTCTGACTTTGGACATTTTGTTAAGATAAAAGGGAGGGAAGAAAAAATTCATACACTCTAAAACAATACCCGAAATCAGATTGGAATTAATCATTCCTTTGCCAGTGTGAAGGGAAAAGTGAACTTCAGCCTCTACAGATAGGGATTCAAGAGACGATCGCTGATTCAGACTCTGCCACCCATATCAATAGCTCCTTTGTCAATCATCAGCAAATCAAATTTTCAGCTCTACATACTTTAGGAAAAAATACATATTATTGCCCATTTGTCAACAACCACCGATAAAATAATTAGGAATTTGTTTTTTTGAATTAGGAATTTATTTATTATCTTTTTTTGCAAAAAAAGTTAGAAAATTTTGAATACAGTACACTTTTCTTCAGATGATTTTTAAAATTTGCTTCATCTATATATATAAAACGCTAAAGTAAGTGGCACAGAAATCGTCCTTATAACTTGTTGTCGAATGGCAACAGTCAATTGTAAACAAACCGCCATATGAACATTCCAAACTGCTTCATTGAAAGTTTTTACAGCTGCACTCAATTCAACTCTTTGCTTAGCTAATTAATGGAGCTGCAAAATATTATTAGAAATGCTCGGAAGAGGGCTCTCCATGTCACCGAAACCTCCATTCAGTCAGAGGAAAGAAGACGTAAAAGAAATCAAGATGATAGAAATAGGCGTCAAATAGAAAGTTTAATCGAGTGCGAAAATAGGTTTAACCGTCGCCATACAGGTAATTTTTATGACTTGCCTATGGGAATTGATGTTCAAGAGCACAATTGCAAAAGGTTCACACCTCAGACAAATTATCGCTTAGTTTAATTTAATATAACTAAACTAAGCGATAATTTGTCAGAGGTGTGAACTTTTTGCAATGCACTTTTTTCTCTGTACATAATTTCTTAAAAATATATTATCGAAAAACAGATTGTAAATAACTGATATAAATTGCTAAGTAAGTTAATAAGACAGGCGACAGCTGGTTGCCAAAGGCAGCTAGTTAGATATAATGATTTAGGACTTGCTTAAATACGTATTTTGTATATCCACACAGAAAACCCTTTTAGAGTGGTCAATTTTCTCTGAAATAAATAAAGAGTGGCTGCTGTAGATAGGTTTCACTGTACATAGTTTTGGAACGAAGCTACCAAACTACTAAAAGAATTTTTCAAACTGTTATAATTTACATGCATGTAAGTTCATTTATATATTTCTTATCATAAATATCCTCTAGTTATTTTTTTTTAAAAATGCACAGAAAAGAAAACTTTTTTTCCTGGAGATCATAATAAAATCATTCAAGGGGGGAAAAATGTTGGGACCATCAGAAAAAAAATTCTGAAAATGATACAATAATTAAATAAATATGATTTATCATGCAATAGGGATTCAAAGAAACTTAGACAAATTTTAAAATCAAATTATATCTTTGGTATGATTAATAAATATGACTAAGGAAATATTCAGGTACCATCAAAAATCAGGCCAACTTATTCCAGGAATTTATTAATATATTCATAACCAAGCAAATAAGTGTAGTAGTTCATTTACTCTGTAGATTTGGCAAGCAACATGGCCAGGAATAAATCTTGAAGGATAAAAATATGAAGCAGACCTTAAAAACTTTACTTTTTTCATAACTATAAAAAACAACTAAACTTGCATTCTTCCCCTTAATATAAATAGTGAATCACTTTATTACTATTGTACTATCAACTATATTCTCCTCGTATTTTGCAATGGCTAAAGTATATACATGATATTAAAATAAAATTCTTAAATTCCACTACATTTGGTGGAAGGTAGAATTTTCAAGAATGAACTATAAAAAGCATTCTTTATTTTCCTCAGCATTTAAAATGTCATAAGCAAAAGGCTCATGTCAGATGTGAAAAAATTTGTACATCACTTAGCTTGCCCATACTTTATTCATATTACTGGTAATCAGAACATCTGTAAACATAATAACTGTGCATTTCCTGCAAGAATTTTATTGAAATGAAGTTACATCTTAGTTTCCAAAAAAAGCATTCACAGTATGGCTTGAGGATGATGTATACAGGACAAAAATATAAATTTACATTTCCAGAAATATTTCATGTTTCTACAAATGTAATATATATTTCAGAAATTTATATTAAAAATGTGTTTAATTTAAATAAATCTTAATTAACTTTGCATTCAAGATCTTCTCAACACATCAAATCATAACTTAACTATCAAAAGCAGTTTTCAAATAAAAATAATACTTATGGGGTGCGAAGAAACTTTAATGACTATTGGTTTTGAAAATTTGTTATAAACAACTATTTTTGAAAATTCCAGAGAACATTTTATAAGTAGAGCAACAAACACAAATTATATTTTCCATATTATACATACTATATACAGATAAGTAAAAATAATAAAAAAAAATTGTGGTATGCCATGATTATGCAATTTAAAAAAAAAAAAAAACAGAAGGAACAAAATCACACATTCATTACTCAATGTATGCTAGATAATATTTAAGAATCTTATGACTAGTTGAGGCACAAAATACTCAATAAAATTAGCAACATATGAATAAAAACTTTAATTGCAAACATGTGTACATGAAATTGGACAAAAAATCTTCATAGCATAACAGTCTTTTCTATATATATACAAAAAAGTATGTATGCAGTAAACGGAAGACTCAGGCATTTTATGAAACAGCTATGGCTTAAAAAGCTATAAGTGTAATTTTTTATAGAAATGCAAGTACAATGCTTACATGTGTGAACAATAACAAAAGTTATCTACAAAGAGTATGATATTTAACACAATTCATTGTTTTGCAGTTTTGGTTGACTTCAGATGATTCTCTATCACAGTCTCGGGTCCTCGATACAGCTCGCCAATCACAACCTATAAAATATCAATATAATTAATTATGTGTACTTTTTTCCCAATGATAAAAAAACTACAAGTAAAAGCTAAGAAGTAAAAGCTTTAAAAATTTAACTCGCTTCTGTATAATATTTTTTTTTTAACTTTTTTTGTTCTACAAATATAAATGTGTATTTCAAGTTGAACTACTAGATTCAATTTCATATTCACTTTGAATTTCACAATTCTTTATTAAGTAATATTTAAGCTAAGAGCGCATAAAGGTATGTCACTTCAGAAGAAATGTGATTTTGTTACTAATTAATCATGTGATGTTTTAATCAGACTTCCACAATAGCATTTTTTGAAAAATTTCCAATAAAATTGGTAGCATAATGCCTACCGCATATTTTTGATAAAATCATTCTAGAGGAATTTCCTTTAAAGTGAACTTAAGGAAAATACAGAAATTAATAAAGGTGAGCAGATCATAACAGAATTATTATTTTTATAACTTATATGTCAACATATCTTAAAGAATGACTAAGAAAATAAAAATTCTAATTTAACTATCACAGACAATGAACACTGGATTTTTAATATTCAGTAACTTATTTCTCCTACTCGTTAGGTTATGCTGAGCTCTACTGCAAAAAAATGGTGATAAATCAATTAGAGTTGTAGAGAAAGAACAGACATCATGCAGGAAAGTCATGCAAAACTTGAAGCATGCATGAATTTCTTTCACATGAAATTATATCATATTTAGACTTTAATTTAAAATTATAAATAAGGAGCACAATCATCTATATACAGCATATTTCAATAGAATATAATTCTGAATTATTTTCCACTGAAAGGCAATTTAACAAAAATGTGTTTTTTAAGATCAATTTGTACTAGACAAAAATATCACACACTTCAAAATAAACTAAAATATTGCCTATTTTATTACACATCAACTCCTTTGAAAGCAAGTACCCAAATATAAAAAGATGGTTTAATAAAAATTCTTTGGAATAAAAACTTTAAATAGAACAAGGAGAAATGGTAAAAAAAATAAAAAATCAGATTTCAATTTTAATAAAGAGTCACAAAGTTACTACATTTCATGTTCTTTCCGTGATTTCAAAGTTAAAATTAAACAAATGTAGATACATCATCCAATACAGCTCTAAAATAATTAAAGCACACATTTTGAATAAATGAAGTGGGGAATGTAAAAGTTTTTGAAAAAAAAAAGTAAACCGAAAAAAAACTTTCCAAAATATTCATTGAAAGGGACAAAAACATATTACCGAACACTTTAAATGACTAGGTTTTTAGTTTTAAAAAACTTTTTTTAAAAGCTAAAATGATCGACCCAACTGTTTTTAACACAGCTTACTTTATAATTTGCCCAACTTTTCTTCTTTTTTCCAAAAAAAATATGAATTACCACTTTTTTTACTGCTTTTCACAAGAGCAAAAATTTCTCTCTGAAAATGGAAGATATCAGTGGCATAAAAAAACATATTTCATGTACACTGTTTTTGATATTAATACTCAAAATATTTCTATCTTCAAAAGATAAAAGAAACAATTAAAAATACTTTACTTAAAAAAAAAAAATTGGAAAAAATTTGATAACCGTTTCAACACAAAAACACTACAAAAAGAACGAGGGAAATTGATGCTCATATCTAATATCCAACTCTAAATTCACTAACTGCACTAAAAAATAAAACAACTGGAATAGTATCACATTTATTGCTACTTGTCCATTTCAACAATATTTTTTGATGATTAATAGCTATTCACACAACAGAAAGACTTAATCATAACTACAAAGTACAAGTGACGGAACTTTTGCTCAATGAGACATCTCAGGTCATTAGCAACTTACAACTGGATTGGCAATACAAGGACGAAATGTGCATTGTAGGGGCACACATTGGAAATAACAAGCTATCTATAGATAGCAAGAAATAACCAAATATAATTCTGTGAACAATTCACTAACAGATTTTTCATCATCATCTAGGAGGTATAAAGTGACAAAATGCAGATTCTAAGGAGTTCTTGATCCTGAATACATGCCAAACTGGACATTGGCAGGTAGCAAATTTTGCTGCAAATTAAATGTTTTAGGTGTGTATTTATACAGTCCAAATTGGATGAGATGCAACAAAGCTTGCAGGACTTTTAAGTGTTTTTCAAACTGATTACTTCGATAGATGAAATTTCTAAAATAATGTAAGTAATTGATATTAAATATTCTAAATTATTTATTTTAGGCTGCATGCAAATACATAGTTGAAATTCAATATACCATACTTAAAAGATATCATGGACTAAAATTATATGCAATTATTTTGTTATACTCAACACACCAACTGATCTTCTATTGAATGTTAAACTGCTACAGAATAAAAGTTTTCATGAAACAGAGAAGTAAATTTGATTCATCCTCAACAATTAACAATTTGAAAAAAAAATTGCTTAAATTTTTTTCAAACTTTTTTTAGTATTTTCATAATTTATTATTTGACTATAAACTGGCATAAAATTAAAATATACTGTTTCACCCAGTTTTCATCATGTGCAAAATATATCATGGTATTGATTCAAAGGAAGGATGAATACAAAATGATGCTGCTATACAGAGAACCACAGCTACATTTTCAAAATGATTCATTAGAAAAAGAAACTAAAGAAAAATGGCATTCTTGGGAGAAATAAAAAAAAAATGATTTGTAGATTTTAATCCAAAATAAAACACTCCAGTATCATATCAGAAATTGCAAAGTCTAACTAGTCAATATATATCCTCAAACTCCTAAGCAGTTTTCAACGGATATATACCACCAGTTAGCCAGATTTTGAAGTCAAAGTGCTGTCATCTTGATTTTTTTTTAATTATTTATTTATTTTTGAGGTAATGCAAGAAATTCGAAAGTAATCTTTATTTTTGATATTTTACTATACTTCTATAAAAGAAACTTGAAATGATTTTCTACCAATTTATCAATAATTTTTCTAAAAAAAAAATTTTTTTTTAATCCCCTTTTCGAAATTTAGTTTTACTTCACAATTTTCTTAATCTTGATGGTTTCCAGATAATTTAATATAAATTTATCAAAATCTATGCTTTAAATTAAGTTGGCCACCGACGGTTCTAAGGATATACTACTTGGAATGACAATTCAAACAACATAGTGTTTCCATTTGGAATGTGTTTAAGAGAGTAACTAATTAAAACTTTAAGTACTTTGCAATTAGAAAATAAAATTCTACCCATGAAAGAAATTACATTTTTATTTCCTATGAAATGTGCAGGATACACTACCATCTGAATGATAGTCTCTCAATGTTGTAGACAAAGGAAAATTGGATCAAGACACAATTTCATCAAAGATACACCAAGAATGTTGGCCTAGTGAATGATAAATCTGTTTTAGCAGATCAAATGTCCTGAAGTTGGAAAGGTGGAATTCCCTGCTGATGTATAATCCTTGTTATTTGCCCACAAATCAAGAATATGTTTTCTGCTCCTCCTAACTCTTGTGTATCTTATCATAACAAAAAGTTACTAAATATTTGCAAATGAAAGACATACATGGCTCAGAAAAGGTGACTATTTCACCGAGTTAAAGTATTTGAAAGAATTAATCTTTTAAATGTCTTCTAATGCACTCTTGTACAATGAAGTTAATCCATCTGTAGAATTGTCATCAAAAATATTTCTTAAGAACATAAATTTCACATCAAATCTAAATGAATAATTTTGATTCCAAGACTGTTTATTTCAAAGTGCCTTCCAATTACACATTAAATGAATAAACACAACTAACCACACAAGGTTTCTGAAATTCTGCAAGACAGTACTGTGCAATAAAATATTGTAAACTAATATATTAAATTAAACTCTATCTCCATTAAAATAATTAAGCAAGAAAGATTGTGCTTTAAACACATAGAATGAAAATTGAATTCAAGTTTAGTTATACTAATGTCCCATTTTGAAGCAACTCAAGGGCTCTTTTGGGATATACCTCCTAATTTTGAACCACATTGAGATGATGAGGAAAACACCTGAGCTGGCACCCCTAGGGCCTGACGGCTATTTTGGGACGGACTTCCTAATTTTAAACCACAATTAAATGACAAGGACAACACCTGAGCTGGCACCCTCCCCTCTCCAGGCCTACATACAACACAGCAGATCTTCAGTGGAATCGAATTTCGAACCTGAAATCCTCCACCTTGAAACCGAGACCTCACCACCAGGCCAACACAGCCACAAATTGAATACTGACTGTATTGATTCTTCAAATCACGTGTTAACTTTGCAATGCATTAATAAGAATTAGCTGAACTACAGTTAAACTACAATCATATTTGCAAAGAAAGATAGATTTTTAAGACTTTTGAAATAAAAGAAGAAAGAAAAATCCTGTTCAAAAATTATATACCTGACGTTTTATTATATCTAAATTTGCTTTTGCATATGTAATAAGGTCATCTATTTTCTCATAATCAGTCTGTCCTTTGTTCTCTTGGAAGGCATCTTTGATTCGCCGCAGAGAGTATGTTCTGAAATGCAATAAGAAGTCATTTAACATAAAATCAAATCTTAATCATGAATGAAAGAAGATTATCAGATATATCACATATGAATATTATATACAGGTAACTGAATTAAACAAATCTTTAAAAGTTGCTGATATCTTAGATTTTAAAAAAAACTAAAATGTATAAAAAACAAAGCATTCTAAATATAAAACAATCTAGACAAACCTTATATGTTTAGTTATGAAATATCCGTAAAAGCAGCCACTAATTTTGCTCTTCTAGGACATTTGCACAAACATCTATTATTAGTAGCTGATTGCTAATAATCACACCTCTTTGGAACTATTACAGGGGTGATTGTAATTCCATTTCAAAAATCATGAAAACTGGCATGGTGTAAAAATCCAAATTATTTCAAATAATTCTGATTGTTAATGGGATACAAAATATTCATACATATTTAATAACAAATAGACTGGATATTTAATAATTTACCTAGGTACAAAGTTTGACTACTCCACTGAATCTGATATAATCTAAATTTTTACAATATTGTAATAATATATTTGTTCTAAAACAAAATTTGAGATAGACGGCAAATCTGAAAAAATTCTTAAAATTCCAGAATTGAGAAAATAAAAAACCCAGAATTCTAGATAAATCAGGAACACAATCACCCTTGCTATAAGGAAACTCTATTTTAGATTTTGAATATAAAGTCATTATATTTT